>JARFOD010000001.1:1865170-1877213 GCA_031763545.1 Mopalia muscosa | reverse complement strand
GTTAAAAAATTTCCATAAAAAATGGGGCAACCTGAAAGATGGGGGGCAAGTTAATTATCTTACAGTGGTTGCCCTCAGGGCAAGTTGGAAATTCTGGAATTTTCAAGCCCTGAGCACATGCCTGAAAATCTGATAAAAAAAATCCCTGTTTTTTCTTGTTAACCCTCTAGTGCCCGGAACTAGTTTCCATTGGTAAAACCAATAAATCCAATACTTAGGAAATACATTCAAAAGGCATCCAGAAATATGAAACAACTCTGGGAAATAGTAAAAACAACAACCCAAAGGATTTATTTCCCATAGGGGACCTCATAAACAGTATGACAAATTTGTCATACTGGGTGCTATAGGGTTAAGACGATCGTTGTCTTACCTTAATTGTTAGCATTAATTTGTAAATATCTTCTTTTCCTTTTTCTTTTTCACATGTCAGTTGAAATCTTCCTCCCTGTTTTATTTCAGTTGTTTCTTTGAACCACCTGACCTGAGGTGCTGGTTTGGCTTCCAGTGAACAGGTCATATTCAATAGACTTTGCTGTTGAGATATTGCAGGTTTTTGTAGGAAATGTGGAGCTTTTCCATCAGGAGCTCTGAGAAACAAAACAAAAACAGTTGTGAATTAGTTGTGAAAATGTGACCTTATTGGAGGAGCATTAAACAAGAATGAATCCTCCTTCACAAAATTTTTTACAATTTGAAATATTACACAACCAATTTATAACTTTAGCCAATGGTTGTGAGTTACTTTTTTGTCACAGAACTGAAAGAATTTTATAATGATATATCACGAAAAATATGATTTCTCAAAATTCGGCAAAAAAAGGAAGTATCCAGCGGAGAAATTATATACAGACATACTTAAAGAGTTATTGTTGCTAATTGTTTCATTTGTTTCCTTCTTTCTGTACTACGTAAGAAGTAACATACAATTCCAATATGACAACTACCATTTAATATGCTCAGCTCCAATAATATATTTCATGTATATGTAATAATAGTTCAAGGATTCGGTTAAAAGAATGTTTTAAATAATGTAAACTTACTTTGGCTTCTTTGCACCTGAAACATAAAAAATAAATGGCTCATTATAAAATTAACAGGATTAAGATAACTAAAATGTAAAACTAAAATGAGTCTTTCTTGAGATGGGAGGTAACTCTGGTAGACCTGCCTTTGAAGTTTCTTTATACATTTTATTTAAATTACACTCTCAGGTCATATTGTACAATAAAAGGGGAATGGTATAACATGTACTCTATAATTTCTAGAAGTTGAGACACTCATATTTTGGCACAGTCCACAGAAATTACATGTAAGATCTGCTGTAGTAAAGCCTTATTCTCTGTCTCAACTGCGCTGCTAGAGAAGTTTTATGGATATAGGTAAATTTTATTGTCATTTAAGTTAAATGACCACCCCCGCAAGTGCTGGAGCCACATTGTGTGACTTATATACCAGATGGTCCACAGAGGGATTCAAACCCGTAAACGGTACCTCCAAGTAGGATTAGAAGGCCAACACATCAACCACTAAGCCACAAGCCTTTTTTCTAAATAAAGTTATATTCACTGGACAACAATCACAAATTTTATTTATAGCTAGATTTTTTACATAATTACCTTCAAAATTGAGTGTAATGTTGGCAGTAGCTTCTCCAGCTTTGTTGTTCGCCACAACCTTATATTCTCCACCATCGTTAACCCCTACTTTGTCTATCTCAAGTCCTACATTATATGCGGGACCACTGCCACTGAACACAGTCTTATAACGTCCACCTGATTTGAGCACAGTATTTCCCTGGTACCATGTTAGTGTGGGTGCAGGTTCTGCTGTCAGTGCACATTCAATAATGATTTTCTCTCCTGCTTGTCTGATGGCTGGTTTCTGGGTGAACACTGGCCTGGCACCCTTATCTCCCTGACCCTCTTGATCTGCACATAAATGGGCAACATTTATTTTAAACGTTTACTCACCAAAAACTAGCACACATATAACAAACCAGGAACTTAATACTACTAATAAATCCAGTTGTGATGACAACACAATAACATGAATGTAGATTTATTTAGTTATCGGTCATTTTATTTCTTCTCTACATGTTTATGTTATGACGTTTCATTGGCAGATATTATAAACAGTATGAACAAATAAATATGATTTGTTATCATGTACTATGCTTATGGTCAGAAGAGTTTTGCAATTAAAAATATATTTATATATATTTTAAATAAAGAAAGAGAAAAAATGTGCTTGGGTCCACCGGGATTGGAACCTAAGACCTTTTGGTTATAGGCCCAACACCTTACTGCCTGAGCCATATATGGCACACTGATGTACTACATCATAGCTTCTACAAGGAGGTCACAAGCTACAAACCTTGGGTAAATTGTCAGAGAAACGTTAAGTTTTAAGTTAGAACAAAAATTAGAAAATATGTATAGATTAAAATAAATAAGTTTGTTCAATTGACTAAAAATTCAAACATTATAATAAAACACAGAATCATACAGAGAATAAATTCTGAGATAAAAGCGCTTACTGTCAAAATTCAGCTTGATGTTGGCATTGCTCTCTCCCAGAGTATTTTTGGCAGTGACTGTGTAGTTCCCTCCGTCCTGGGCACTCACCCCCTTTACCTCTAATGTTATTAAATACTTCTTGTCTTCTATTGGTCCATCTTGTAAAGTTTTTATTGCATAGCGACCTAAAATAAGATATCAATAAAATATATAAGTCCCTGAAAACACAGATAAATATGTGACATTTAATCTTTTTATAAATGTTAAACTAAAACTCTAACCATGTTAACTTACAAGACAATATTCCTAACATCTAGGGCTCGGTGATTTAACAGATGCAGCGGACTGAGGATCACATATAAAAAGTTATATGGATGAAAGCAAACTTTTTTCTGGGCGACGGACCAGTCCATAAACTGTCCGTCGGTCCAAAGTTCAGTAAATTATTTGTAATATTAAACCAAATGTAGAATATTTGTTGTAACGCTTTTCTATTGTATGAAATAAATTTCTATGTCAGCACAAACAGGATTTCAATATTTACAGTAAAGAATACTTTCAGAAAAGTATCTAAAAAATGTACAGGTAAATATTACATGTATGTTGTGGGCAAATATTGTATCCTATTAACCACAACAAGCATAGGTGAATAATAGGGAGGAAATTAAATTATTGTCTGTTGACTTCTATATACATGTGCTTAATTAAATGCACAATTTATTTTATTAACTAAAAAAAAATGCTTCAAATTCAAAAAAAGTTTTTGGTTTATATTGATAAATTCAATATATTGTATTTCATCGAAGTTACATTTTTAATCAGTGAGAGATAATCAAATAATGCAAGATTATTTTCTGTTTTTCACACAATAAAAGAATGTTGATTATAAACCTTGTCTTTCACCTATTTCTAATGAAATTTTCATTGCCGTCTTTCAGACATCTTTTAAATATGAGAGTATTTATTCGCATTCATCAAATGATGAAATAAATACTGCTGTCTTTCAAAGCTCCTGGTTAAAAGATTATTTTTGTAATTGTTGTTTTTTACTCAGCCACATTTACTAATACATAAATAATTATTTTTAACACAAAACTCTTGTGAGTTATTAATATTCTGCAGCCTCTCACACATCTGTATATGTTGTCTCATACTCCTTGATGCAAGGGATATAACATTAATTCATTATAATCCTGTCTTTCTCACATTTCCTGTTTATACAATCAGGCTTCTTGTCTTTCACATATCTCCTGTCTATAACATTATATTTCAAGTCATTGACATATCGGTTTATAACTTTATACCTTCTGTCTCCCACACATATCCTGTTTATACAATTATAATTCTTTTTTTTCACACATTTCTTGTTATAACTACTTTTCCTGTCTTCCAAACATATCCTATTGAGAACATTTTATTTTCAGTCTCTTACATATCTACTGATTATAACGTTATAATTTTCACACATTTTATCACATTATCTTTTCAGTTTTCCACACATCTCCTGTTTACAACATTATATTTCCTGCTTCTCACATATTTCCTGTTTATATAAGCAGCGTTTCACACTTATCTAGTTTATAATATTATATTTCCTGTCTTCCATAAATTACAGGCTTATAACATTGTTCTTTATGTCTTTCGCCCATCTCCTGGTTATGACATTAATACACTTCTTGCTTTACGCACATATCTCCTGGTTATAATATACTTCTTGCTTTTACGCACATATCTCCTGGTTATAACATACTTCTTGCTTTACGCACATATCTCCTGGTTATCACATACTTCTTGCTTTTACGCACATATCTCCTGGTTATAACATACTTCTTGCTTTACGCACATATCTCCTGGTTATAACATACTTCTTACTTTTGGGTTTAACCTTTATATTTCTTCACTTTCAAACACATCCTATGATTTTATCACCATATATCCAGTCTTTCCCCTGAATATAACATTATATTTGCCGTCTTCCATTTTTCTCTTGGTTATTACATTATAGTTCCATCTTCCACCCATCTCCTAGTTATAACCTACTTCTTGATTTCTTCCCTAAGCTATACCTATATTTCTTCCTTCACATATCTTCTCCTGATTAGAACATGACTTTTATGGGTTTTTTTTGTCTCTTTGATTACAACATCATAAGCATACACTATTCTTTCACACATGTACTCCAGATAATATTTTTTCATTATCTTTCACAAATCTACTGATTACACTATTTATTTTTTACTCCTGGTTACATTATTTCCCCTGTCTTTTACACATCTACTCCTGATTACATTATTTCTCCTGTCTTTTACACATCTACTCCTGGTTACATTATTTTCTCTGTCTTTTACACATCTACTCCTGATTACATTATTTCCCCGGTCTTTTACACATCTACTCCTGATTACATTATGTTCCCTGTCTTTTACACATCTACTCCTGATTACATTATTTTCCCTGTCTTTTATACATATACTCCTGATTACATTATTTTCTCTGTCTTTTACACATTTACTCCTGATTACATTATTGTCCCTGTCTTTTACACATCTACTCCTGGTTACATTATTTCCACTGTCTTTTACACATCTACTACTGATTACATTATTTTCCCTGTCTTTTACACATCTACTCCTGGTTACATTATTTCCCCTGTCTTTTACACATCTACTCCTGATGACATTATTTTCCCTGTCTTTTACGCCTTTACTCCTGGTTACATTATTGTCCCTGTCTTTTACACATCTACTACTGATTACATTATTTCCCCTGTCTTTTACACATCTACTACTAATTACATTATTTTCCCTGTCTTTTACGCATTTATTCCTGGTTACATTATTGTCACTATCATTACCAAATGTAGTCCTGGTTACATTATTGTCCCTATCTTTTACACATCTACTCCTGGTTACATTATTTTCCCTGTCTTTTACACATCTACTCCTGATTACATTATTTTCCCTGTCATTTACACATCTACTCCTGGTTACATTATTTTCCCTGTCTTTTACACATCTACTCCTGGTTACATTATTTTCCCTATCTTTTACACATCTACTCCTGGTTACATTATTGTCCCTGTCTTTTACACATCTACTCCTGGTTACATTATTTTCCCTGTCATTTACACATCTACTCCTGATTACATTATTTTCCCTGTCTTTTACACATCTTCTCCTGGTTATATTATTTTCCCTGTCTTTGACACATTACTCCTGATTGCATTATTGCCACTATATTTCATAAATCTACTCCTGATTACATTATTTTCCCTGTCTTTTACACATTTACACCTGGTTACATTATTTTCCCTGTCTTTTACACATTACTCCTGATATCATTATAGTTGCTATCTTTTAAACATCTACGTCTGGTTACATTATTTTCCCTATATTTTACACGTCTACTCCTGATTAATTAAATATATTTTACACAATTCCTGATTACATTATTTTCACTGTCTTTTACACATTACATGTACTCCAGATGACCTTATTTTCATTATTTCTACACATCTGCTCCTGATGATTGATGAAATTATTCTACTCCTGATTATATTATTTTTACTCTCTACTGATAATATTTTAGTTGTCCAGAAGTGTCCAGAATTCTGGAAATACTGAATTGTTTTGTCGTTTACCTGTTGACTTGAGACTCAGTTTAATGCTGTGTTTATGCTGAAACAGGCAATGTTGAAGTAAAACAATCACACTCACCCCATGGTTTTATAGGTGCTCCGTCTTTGGACCATGTTACATCTGGTTTAGGGTCAGCAGTCAGTCGACATTCAAATATTAGCTTTTTACCATTATCTTCTTGTCGAGTGATAGGTTTTTGAATAAAGTTGGGAGCAATACCAATTTGACTGAAAGCACAATCAAATACAATTTGTATTGAATAGTTCTTTAAAATATCTAGTGCAGGGCATTATGGATCAATAGTGAAATCATCTTGCTACCTCTTTAAATCCAGTCTACTTTAAGCATCTTTTTGAGACTCAGCTACCTCATTTATGCAGAAATGGGCAATGTTACGGTAAACACCAATCTCACTCAACCCATGGTTTTATAGAGCTGGATTATCAGATATCCGAAATGAGTGAATTTTACAGAACTTTAACAGTCATATTTTCCTTGTCATTTGATAAGAAAGTAAAATATTGCAATAGAGAAAACAAATTACAGTACCAAAAAAAGATATAAGCCATAAAATTGAGCAGCTTTGGCGAAAAGGCAATCCATTTTAGGTTAATAACCATTAGTTTTATGCTGTCTTTTAAAAGACCAGCTGACATGCAATATGGTAAATCATGAAAGTATATACTTACTCTGTTTTCTGATTCGCTGAAAAAAAGAAGAAAAAATCATTAATTTTGGCAATTTAATATTACATCATAGAACCAATATATATATACGATTTCAAGCAACAACTCTCGGTGTAGTTTTTACAGACATGATTATCACAGTTTAAAATTGTAATAATGGAATTATATTTTGAATAAATGAAGAGAGACAAATTTGATATACTGTACACTTTAAGTCTCTGTAATTATATTATTTCTCATTATTATCACTATGTTATATTTGTCATCACCACTTGTTATAAATATGTCATATAACAGCCTATCTACAAGGGAAAGAACAAGCCCTCTGGGGTTTTATTCCCACCATAATATCTACTGTCAGACAGTCTTAGAATCTTTGATATATTATATAGTGAATAGAAACTCAATAATCCATTTTGAAGTGTTCTTATTTCCAAAGGTTTGTTTTATTGGGCTTTAACATCAAACCCAATGGTATTTCACTTATTTTATACCTAATTGTTCACTTTTCACCATGCCTTGCTAAATACATTAAAAAAAACAAAAATGACACCTTGTAAAAACCATCTCCACTATTGCCCGGGTCAAATCATGTGTCTTTGTTATATACCTCAGTTAGCCCATGCGCCAACCTCGACCCCAGCCCAATTACAAGGGACAAGTTATGGCTCCTTAACACTCTCAATTATTATAACCCCTTAATGGTGTAATAGACACCTATGGCACATAGTCCACATAAAATGGCTGAATTATTTTTTCGATACACACATATGCATATTGAATCATTAACATGCCACGGCTGTTTTGTAAAACTCCTACAATTAGGACAGGATGGATACTATAGAAGTCAAAGTGGGGCCTTATCAGTGCCTACATTTATTTAAAATTGGGGTTCAATGACATACTGAAGGTTTTTTCACTCACATGACAACATAAATAGCAAGAGAGAAAAATAACATGATGTAAAGGTGTAATCAGCGTCAATCTTTAACTTACACATGAGCAACAAAAAACAAAACAAACAGAAAACAAATATGTATGCAAAGCAGGGGCTTAGCCAGAAATCAAAAGTATGGTGCCCAAAATGGTAATTTTGCTCCACTTTTCAAATAACTGGCTGTCCAACTTTGACAACTTTGACACTCCTGCATGTTAAAGTTTCTTAAAACAGGGTGCCAAATGAGGCAACTGTTCACTTCAGGGTGACTATTGGGACATGTGGACGAGTGTCTGCCTAAGCCCTTGATGTAAAGAGAGATTAAAGCCCCTGATGTGTAATAAATTGATACCAGTTTGGCAGTTACATTTACCTATAAATTGGTATGTCGCTTCCGTTAGAAAGAATAAAATAAGAGTATCACAGATTGTTCATTGATTTACAATTGCTTTCTTTGTTTGGCCATGGTGCAATAATAACCATGGCATAGCAAAATAAAGGTTAAGTCACAAGCCATTGTTTTGAGTATCGTGCTATCAAGGGTAAAAATGGCATACCTGGTCAATATTGAGATTTTAGCCAAAATAAACAGAAGCAACTGTGTAAAGTTTAGTGTAATTTAAGGTTAGGATGGTATGTTGTTCCAAAACAATTGTCAAACTTTAAAGCCAGTTTTCCCCAAAAACTAAAAAACTAATATCTGGCACAAATGCTGTCTTTGCCATACTAAAATACAGTTTTAGAGATATTAAATTATATAATATATCCTTTCAAAGGTAATTCAATGCTCTTTTAAAATATATTTTGAAAACAATTTTCATTTTGTGCTACTTAGTTTGGATTATGCTGGAGCAAGTCACATACAAAATTTGACCAATGTAATGACAAATGTCTACAATTCATGAAGGCCTACTAACTTAACTATTGTGGTGGTTTGTTAGGAGACAATTGACCAATTGTACAGGTACCGGCACTTTATTCTTCTTTAAGATCATCTTCAATACAATAGGTCTATATAAAATTTATTCCATTATTTGGTACAATCATTTTACAATAGAAGCCATAGAAAAAGAAAGATTGGTTGATTCATCATTGATTGATTGATCGATTGGTGTGTTATGTCACATTCTGCATTATTGCAGCTACCTGTGATGTGAACACACTGACTGTGAGACTTTTTTTTGTCTAAGAATCCTTATTTAAAGCTAAATTTTAAGCAGAGTGCACCCATGGCAGTAAACATTAAAAATAGAAGTAAATGAACCAAAAAGGTTGCAATACTACATTTTAACCTTTTTTTGGCGATACCCTTGGGCTTATGGCCTCACACAATGACTAAGATTTTTCCTACCTGCAATATTTATTTTATGGTGTTTTCAATTGTACTGAGAGAACAGCGAGGCTATGTATTCTCAATGGGCAAACCTCCATCATGGCATTTTTTTATTTTAATTTTTTTTTTTTAAAGATTTTCATGTATAAAATATTGCAATGCAATTTTATTACATAAAAATAGACCGAGTCCCTGAGTGTGTTATCAATAAAGCGTAAGACTGCATTGACGATACCTGGATACCTGGATAGGCCTATAGAGTTTGGAAGAATAAAAACATGTAGATGGGGCGGACCAAAACAAACTATATGTAAATCCGGGGCCTGCAATACAGAAATGTTTTTCTTTGTTTCAATTTTCTGACACATTGCACTGTGTCTAAAATATTACAATAAAAGATCATAAATATGATGAAAAGTAGAACGTGTCACTGCAGAATAACAAAATGTAGATGGCGCTGTACAAAACATAATTTTATGCACATCCGGAATTGCAATACATAGATAATTGTAAGTTGTTCATTCAAATTATTGAACTATTTCAAACACATTAACGCGAATTTATAAAAAAAAAAAATACACTCAAATATCTTTTCTTAGAGTGACGGACCAATTCTACAACGGCTCCTAAATATGGTGAAAAAAGACGAAACATAGAACTGGTTCCAAAATGCAGATGGCGCTGTGCAAAACAGAAATGTATGAACACCCGGGGCCTGTAAAACATATTAAATTTTGTCGTTCATTTAAATTTTCTAACCGCTGTAAACATGGCAGTGTGAAATTTCCCTCACTGTCGATCATGTACCCATTTCTAAGCTAGTAAAATTAATATATATATATATTTTTACTGCATGTGGCGCGCTGTTTTCATGTACCGGTATAATATCTTTCAATACCGGTATAAACTTAATAAATATGATTAAAAATGTTCAAAATGGAACGGGTCCAAAAATATAGAAAATTACAAAAGTGAAGATGGCGCTGCGCATGTACTAAACATGAATATATTTACATCGAGGGACTGCAGTAGGACAATGTATAGGGCTAATTCCTCCGTCTAAGCCCCACGTCCCGCCTATCTCAACCCATGGTGAAAGCTGGAAATCGATATAGGCCGCTATGGCCTATATATATTTTTTTTAGATATACTGAAACCATCGATTAGTATTTTACCTACTTGCAATATTTCTTTTTTGGCGTTTTTCAATCTTATTATTGCAAAGGGAGATCACTTATATGTGTCAACCCGGGCGAGAAACTCAAATAAAACTTTATTTAAACGTCAAAAAAGAAAGAAAGCGTTTGCTTATTGTGATTTTTCTATTCAAAAATTAAAAAAAATCAGAGAAAAATCGGATATATGTTTTGAGAGGCCGGTTATAGCGGCAGATCAATTTCCAGCCTTCACCATGGGTTGAGATAGACAGGATGTAAGGCTAAGGCGGAGGAATTAGCCCTATTCATTGTGCTAGGACTGCAGTAGGCCTACATATCTTACACACGCTTTATGGTGGTTATCTTTTAGATGCAAACGATGCATATATATAACATGTTCTAGTCTGCTCTGTTTTGCACTTTTCTACATTTTGTAATTTTCTATGTTTTAGACCCGTTCCATTTTGAACATCTTTAATCATATTTACTTTTCAAATCAACGTAATTCATAAACTTCACCGAGCTAGGCTACCAAGTAGCCTACCATTTAGCTTGTCCACACAGTGAGCTGTACGTATTGACGCTTCCGGTTTTAATCAAATGCGTGTTTTCCGAAAAATTTTAATGGTGACTTAGCTAGCTATAGTGCCATTTTATAGGGCATAGAATTAGTCCTTCATCCAGGTGTCACAATACTTACCCCTTAGTAGGCCTACTGTGTGTTTCAATTTGCAATATTATAATCTATATTTCTAAAACTTACACAAACGTGAAATTAAACGGTAAAGAACAAATTTGAACAGTTGGGATTTTGAGTGCAACGCTTCTGATTTAGATAACGTGCTAACTAAATGTTATTAAAACAATCCACTGAAATTCTGATAACAATTTATTAGGTGACGAGTAATTTACTGAGGCCTACATAGAGGCCAACTTGTATTCATTGAGTATCAATTTGCATCTTCTATCAAACCTTAGATGTATTGTGCTGTAATTATTCATCGAAATAGGCTATAAATTTTAAAATAAAGACCATGGGATTATAGGCACCCGCCCGAGTTTCAGGGATTATGTTTTAATACAACTAAGAACCTTTGTATTGGGTCACTGACGGTAAAGCAGCTATACATTGAGAATAGACGAAAGAATGGAACGAAACAGAAAGAACATAACCAGCCGGGCACCATGACACAAGGTCCCCCCTAAATTGGAACTTTGCCTTGGTACAGAATCTTCTTTTGAAGTAAAAATCCCACTGATGATTTTCTACGTTGGTCGTTGTGTGAAAATTAGGACAAGATCAATGTCAACGCAATGCATTCGTGAAAACAAATAATTATTTATATGTATATAATTTTGTACCGTCGAACACTGTCCTAATAGGTTGTAGATGTTCTGTTAATTCAATTTCATTAATATCATATGCTATAAAATGAAAAGCTAACAGTGTTTTTCAGTGATGATCGTCGAATTAAGTCTCTCTTCCTTTCCAACTTTGCCTTTATAGACGGAAAACCCTGTGTTAACTAGAGTCTATAACAGCTACTTTCGGATGACCTCTCTTTAGATATCGGGCCCAGGCTAGATATCGGGCCCAAGTTGAAAACAGTAAGAACAAGTGGTCTATAAACCCCGGCTCCAAGCCAGAGCCATCTTTAGCGCATCTCATGTCAGAGCATTTTACTCTTTCCGTATAACCGTAAACAGTGGCAAACCTTGTCTCTGGTCCACTGTCTTGGGGGGGGGGGGGGGGGGGGGGGGGGGGGGGGGGGG
>JARFOD010000001.1:1831369-1855577 GCA_031763545.1 Mopalia muscosa | reverse complement strand
TTATTTTTGCCGAGGCAAATTGAATTAGCCTCAGCACTTTTTTTTGCCGAGGCATATTTCTGAATTGGGAGGGTTGCATACGATGTATAGGCCTACTGACGCATATTAGTATCTATAGCCTGCTACTTTGGATCACTGAATCGAACCGAAGAATCGAGAATCGAACAAAAAATAATCAAGAATCGAACCGAATTGAACAAAGGTCAAATCGTGACAGCCTAAAACCTGATGGTCTACTTTAAGAAATACTTAAGTAGCTTTGTGAATACGGAACCTGCAATACAATACCATCTGTAAGATATGAATAGTCAATGAGATCATTTAATCAATTTTTATTATGTAACAAGAAGCCTATCAGAATATCTTCTTTTGGCTTAGCCAGGTATGTAATTGTTCTTATGTTAGAATTATTAGATGTAATTAACAAAAGTCTTATTAAACAAGAGTCACAACCATATTCATTTATCTTATAAAGTTGGCCCAATACAAACTGCAATATTACTGACTACACGTCACTACAGTGTATGTCAAGCAGAAAACAAGAGCAAACACAAATTTCTCCATATGTACGCCAAATTTTTTGATGAAACAAGTTGCAAATCTTTAAGTGAATATTGGACTATTTTTATACATATCAACCATTTGGGAATACCTTTAACAATAACAATTTTTCATGTTCATGAAGGTAACTGTAGCCAGAACTACATGTACTGTCCACTCACTGGAATAGTATCAGGTTAAATAGACTGTCTGCAGACTGAAATCTAATCCCCCAAGATCTACCACACAGTTCCAATAGAACTTCACACCATAGCTTCAGCTGATATGTACACTAATGATTAGATTTCATTCACTGAACAGGAAGCTTTCCAGGCTACTGACAAATACTATCATTTATAAGCCAGTTACAGTATATGTTAGTTAACTCACAAGTTAAAGGAAAAGATCATTTATTTAAATGATTTTCCACCGCAACTGATTATTTTTATTGTATATTTTCAAGGACAAACATCTATTGCACAAACATCTCAGTCCCGCCTGTTAAGTAACAGTGCAAGCGCAATATGTTTGTCTTTGAAAATATGTTATTAAAATAATAAGTTTAGGTTGAAAATCTGAATGAGGTTTTCCCAGGGTTATGCAAATTTATTATAAGAGGACTGATTTAAAGGTTGTTTTCCCAAGTTGTTTGCCGTGTTCGTCTAAAATGCATTTTGCTACTGATTTTTACAAATTTTGTCAATCGATCGTCATCAAGTTTGCATTAATATAAAGCAATTTTGCTTTCTTGTTCCTTAATGCACATTAACGTATTTAAAAATCTCATAAAAATTTTAGAGGACCCAGTTAAAGGTCATGCCCGAAAAGATTACAGCACAGGCCTGATTCAACAGTCCGTGAAGTATGAGAGCAAAATTGAAAGAATAACTGCATTGTTATTTAATACATGAAGCGACAGGGAAACAGAAAATGTTCTCTTCACAATTCTATCTAATAAATTCAAAATATCTTTGCTACTACTAAATCCCATACATGCTCAATTCTTTATTATTACTTTATTGATCGTATTATATTGCATATTCAATCAATAAAGATATTCTTATTTCTTACATGTACCTAAATAAAATGTTAGCTTTCTGATTTGAAACGAGTGATTTGTGTAAAGCATTGGAAAGCCCACCTGAAATTAGAAGGCCTGATTTGTGTGCCTTTTTTTTAAATAATGGACTGATTATTCTTAATGTATGTTTTTAACATGAAAGCTGTGAATCATGCAAGAAAATCTAATTGAAGAAATCAATAACAATTGGTATTTTTTTTCCTACACCTTGTGGAGTCAAGTGGGAACAATCCAACCTGTGTTGTTTGTGAATAAAATCAAATTTCAGATATATATATACAAAAGTATAAGGCTCTATCCCTATTGTCCCCAGTAAATACATATCTATATAGGTATATCTTTGAGAAAAAATTTGACTATGAACCGTTGATTCTTTTGAATCATGTTTCTCTGAATCTCATAAATCACAAAAGTCATGGTGCAAAAATTAGCGCAGCAAATGTCCCCGGGCAAATTGAAGGCATGTTACCTGACTAAAGGTTTCAGTAGGAAAAGTCACAACATTCAACTCTGATGCATAGAATTACAATCTATTCTTAAACTTCTATCTTATGAGATGAACTTTAGAGAAGTTATGAAAATATGAAAGCTACTGTTGTTCTACAAATAATCCCAGTGTTTGCGCCAGAATGAAGTTAAATAAGAATAGTCCTCTGTGAAGTTTGTCTGACAGTAGAATCTGTCCATTCATAAAATTCATTTTTTGTGTAAGCTGCAGACAATTATGACCACTGAGGCCACAGCACTGCCTCACAGAGATAAAGGGTAATCAAAAAGAATAAACTGAGGTCAGCTCAACCTCTGCAATAAAAAAAACACTGAATGAAAACGAATGGACTTTTCAGTTATCAAAATTTTGACTGAAATCTATCCAGGGCATTCTTGACATTGCATCTGAATCGTTTGTCTTGTGTACAGCTACCTTTTCAAGGGTCTTAAATTTGGAGACCGATATGAAAGCTGTCTGCAGACTCTTCTAGTTTGATGTGCGAGAGATTTTGATGTCCTGTATCACTTAAATTGTTTGTTGGCCTGATTGGGGTTTAATGCAGTGCTGTACATAAGTAAAGTTTATTTCAATCACAAGACGGCATGCCAGCCCAATGGGAGGGTGAAGGAACACCAATACCGCTGGCAGCAAATAAAAACATCACAGGACACTAGAAAAGACATCACATTTTGGCTTCATGTTCCTTTTCTAGCTCAGAAAGCACCGTGGCAACAGGAAGCTCCCTCCAACCACCCTCTGTATCACTTGAAAAGAGAAGTTCACTTCTGCTATCACAGTGGTTAGTTGTCAATGATAAACCAAACTCAAATTTTAAAGAATTCATTGGCTGTGGCGGACAAAGGTGCACTCACAATTTGATGTATGAAGATGTTGTCTGGCAATGTTGTATTTTGATAGAAATATGATGTACTGTCTTAAAATTAGAGGGGTTGTTATGTACATTGTGTACTTTTTTTCTAGCTTCCTAGCAGGTAGCTCATACCCCACATTAGTTTCATCAACTTTCATGTTGGCGACTGTTTATTTGCAATTTGAGTCAATATGAAAACAATAGCAATTGTAAGTAGGGGAGTGGATGGTATTCATTATTTTATCAATGTACATGTATGCATACAGGCTCTTACATATCAAACAAAGAATGACAGCTATGTAAATGGGAATGTGCTGGGGTGGTAGACCTAAATATTGCTTTAACATAGCGGATGATGCAGGAGTTTTTATAGACAAAAATTTTTCATCAACTCAATTTGGATATTGCCTAAAACTCAATATTTTTTGTACCTCGCCAGTTGCCAAAACTAAATTTTTGCTAAAAAAAACGGAATATCAAATTTAAGAAAAACTCAAGTTGCCATTATTTTTCATCAGGGTAATCTACGACCGTCAACATACAAGTATGGGCCAGAAATCAGGAAGAGGGGGTCTCTGGACACCTTTTTTAACAGAAACAGTATCTTCTTTTACTATTCCCCTATCTTTCCCATGTTAAATTTGACTGGGACCAAGTGTCTCAAATGGCTTACTGGGTGTCTTACCCATCTGGCTAACACACTATGACAGGAATCACAAGATCAATCAATTGGATTGAAAGAAGATTAAAATTAGCTCCTCAATATTTTGTTGGTGGATGTAGATCCGACTTTCAACAAATGTTTTGGATGACCAATCAGAGCTGCTTCTGAATCCTTTGTAATCGTAAACTGAGAATTCTCCAGAGCCTTATGTGACTGCCTATTATTACTGAGGGTCGACAAGGGGACTTGGGTGGTACATCGAAAGAGGATCCACAGTCTCACTTGATAACAACTGGACACCAACAGTGAACCACTGGCCCATTGCTTAAAAAAGTACTATATTAGACTAGATGTAGAACATTGTTTCAGTCAGTGTATGATGGAACGAAAATGAGACAGAAACGTTAAATACACCTCTCTCATGGGAATCCACTGCAATCACATCGCCATATATTGTTATATGGGAGTGTGCATGCCAGGAAACCTTAAACCAACTATACATACAATTATAACAAGTTAATTTTGGGGATTCGATGATACAAGATAATTTTGGGAATGATACAACATGCCTGCAAAGAGATTACTTTCAGTATCAACATTATTAGAAATTGTTATATTAAGCTTTCTGTTAAACTAAGATTAATGTTTTCAAATTCTAATAACTCACGCCTAAGAATTTGATAGGCCTAATGTTGAGTAAGCATTAGTTTTGATAACACAAAGTAATGTTGAACACAGGCAGAAGTATTTATCCTGACAAGCATGAGATAAGGGGGAGGGCCCCCTCCAGACCCTCCTTTTCTAAACCAGACAGAATATTCTATCGCCGTTTGCTATCCCACTGTACGTATATAACCCACCACAATATCTTACATACATTTTCACTGTAGCAAAAGTTAATCCAGTAAAACAATAATCTCCATTAATTGTGAATAATCCAACGATCGGTGTGAAATGATTCACCTATGCATTGCAATGTATCTCGCCATCTTGAATATTTCCAATGAAGCCGGCCCACTGACTGGCGATTCCTTTAGCATTTCTGCAGATAATAATGGACGATTTTAACTTTTACTAATGCAACTGGATGTTTACGTACCGGCTAGTCTCCTGTATTTGTAACTTTAGCTGATCCACCTTGGTTATCCTTCAAAATGTAAAAATCCACCCAGGCTAGTTTATGATGGTAAGCGACTGAAGATAACAAGGCCCCGACGCAAACCCAACAACACCCATCCTTCGATTTACTACTAAAGTAGTTCTTTCCGTTGACCTTGCTTTCCACATATAATGCTTCACGATTTGCCAGTCAATATATCATTTGAAAAATACTGCAAAATTCACAGCACTGGCACTCGGTTTTATGTGATTTAATTTGTGACTCTTACTTGAGACAGATTTGTCGGCAGTGGCGCATGAATATCAAACCAGGTGCGGTGATGTCATAGCATTATGGGCTGGAATAATGTACATGAATATGTATGAGGCTCTGAACGCGTTAGATTAAAACTTTCACTTTATAGGTCAAACTCTATCATTCATTCAAGCGGACCTGCACGTACTAGTTAGCTTGTTTGGCCGTGGTATACTCATTCATTAATCTACAACATTTTAGCAAATATATTTCGATTTATTCTAAATAGAAAGTTTGCGTAATGATGTTTTAAAATGTTATGCACTAATATGACAGCGGTGTACCGGTACCTACTCCAAGAGTAATTGATATGATCACAACTAAGATGTGGAGATGAGAAAATGTAAGCATTTCCATAATGATGGAAAGTCAATTTTCCTCCAGACCTAGAAAAGCAAAGAAAGCATCGTCACTCTCCAAAATCCAACTACCATTAGACAGAGGGCTGTTTTATTTTTATTTTTTTAAAGTCTACTTTCTGCGACAATATTTATGAGCTTTCATGGTAGAAGACTGTTCAATATTTATATTAAGTTACCAGTATATCATATGAAAAACTATTGAAAGTATTAATTAGGCCTATGTCAAAAGATAAAACAATAGAGATTTTTTTTTTTTTTTAACTTACGTGTGCCACAGCATATTTTTTTTTTTAGCTAAAACGTTACTGGTAATTTCATCTGTGGCATCAAAACAGGTCTTCAAATGAGGTTAATGCAGAGTTTGTTACCAGTATCTCTAATAGTCCAAATAAAAGAATTTCCACTGACAAGCTTAACATAATAGAGTAAGGTGATGATGATGGTTTGATAATAAACCGAAATATTGAGTCAATATGAATTTTTCGTCCTTCTTTGGAGTAGTCACCTTACTCTATTCTAATAGTCCATCTTACAATGTTACCTTTTTACAAGAAAAGGGAGATGTCACAGGACAAACGATTAGGCTAGGATTCAGGGACTGTCTATAGGCCAAGAGAGTACTAGTCCCAATAAATTTATACACTCCCTGTCATTTTTTTTTTTTTTTGGTTTTATTATTATTATTTTTTTTTTTTCTTAGCAATATTCACGGGACATAGTATTTGGTAACCACAATAACTTTTGTTGAATTAAAATCCAGTTTCTTTTTTGTTTTTCATGTAAGACTTTTTATTCAAATGGTCTAAAAGGCAAAAAAACAGTTACAAAATTAATGTGATGATATAATGTACCAGTACTGGTATTGATGTTGTTGATATGAGACTAAAATACAAAAGTTATGATTAGATATCTTAAATCTTAACTAAAATATTGACCCTGTATCATGACAATTGTACTAGCCAATATTTAGGGAGTGTTTTTTCCACACCATGCGTGCCACCATCAATGGCAAGCACGCCATTCAATTGTTTCTCGATATTATTTTCCACCAATAAATATTAACAACCAAGATTTTAACTGAGGGCTAAATACACTAGTCTCTTTGCAACAATTAAAGGCAATGATTAATGTTGTGCTACTAAGTGTCGGCTTATTTTCAAAGCATTAACAACTTTGTTCTAAACAATCAACCTCTTCTTGTAAATTGCTCAACCATGCTGTTATCCAAATTTGCTTTCAATGGTCACCAGCAAATTGTACTTCCTGCAACATGGATTGTTCATTGAAGGCCCTAAGTTCCTTAAAAGCAATGACACTGGTACAGGGATGTCGATGACTTAGAATCAATGAATCAGCTCATATTCTAGACTATATAATATACAATCAACAATTCATGTTGCAGGAATAAAATGAAGCCTGTCTAAACCCAACAGAATATAACTTTTAGCAATGTTTCACGGAGGTGGGTAGACCAGAACATGTAATGTACCCCCTCCATCTTTCTCCAGCACACGATGTTTTGGAAAACTGTTACAAAACCAAAGAAAATGGCAAGTCATTACAACACTGGTATTTCTCTAAAGAGAAAGCATGACTGTATCAGCCCATATTTGAGTCTTCAACAGAAAGTCTCTAGGTAATAAGAATTGCTACTTTTATGTCAATGCAGCCATTTAAAGAGTATTTGACATTTTCATCCAAATATCTCTTTTAGGGATTTTACATGGTACTTATTAGAGTTGCTTTTTGTTTAAAGTTATTTCAAACAAGTTAGTATTTGTCATCTAAATGGTTCAATGAACCAGCGCCATGAAGACCACCACATGATCCAGGTTAACTTGGTAGAAATTTGTAGGTCTACAAAACACTTTCACAAACAAGTCAAGTTCTCATTGGCTCAAAGCGAATTGACAACTACATTATCTTATAAATTTTAAAATGTCGGTACCATGAAACCAGAAGTCTATTAACTAGACTTCTGATGAAACCCATAACGCTAGATAAAGTTATCCTCGCCATTGTTGAACTTATTTGGTGAGCAGGTAACAATTTTAGCATGGCACTGTTAAAAATTTCCTTTTCCACTGATTCAGTCCTTACCTGTCCAGTCATGCTATACACTGGGTATTTATAGTGTTTTGGGGGGTAAGACATGAAAATTGATTACTTGTGCAGGTAATAGGTTATTATTTTGTTTTTATTGGCAATTTTAGTAGTACTTGTAAAGTTAATAGTACACTCATATGATGTGCCAGTCCAATGTGTGAAAGAAACCTTCCTCATTGTCACTTGCAACAAACGATCACAAAACAGACCAATCACAAGATGTAACAAAAAAAAGATGCCACAAACAGATAGGCTTTGTGCTATCCCTTACCTGTTATATGAGCATGACAACAGGAAGCACTCTCCAAACACTTGTTGAACCCTCTGGCTAATGGCAGTTTGCTAGAAGAGTAACAATATTGTCTTTCCTTAGCACTTGAGGAAAATTCACTTTCCAACATTATGGAAATGCTTCACATCTTGGTTGTGCTAGTCAATTATTGTTGGAATACACCACCATCATATAAAGCATGGCGTAAAACACTAATCAATCAATCAACCAAACACCTGTCGAATATTTTACAAGTGGAAACCGACACAGTAATCCCAAACTAATGAAAATACTGTTTCTGGTCATTCACCAACTACATTGTATTTATTTGGACATATCAGCTCGAGTTTTGCAATTTCATGGACTGTTTTGGTGTTTTGTCCCGTGGTTGAGTATTCCACTTACATGACAAGGGGTGTACACCAACACTGCAGTAAGAGGTCACACTAACACAGCCATAATATGTCAAGAGCTGGTCGGTTGGAAAATTAATATTCCACCACTGCTAAGCAAACACTGTACAAGAATAATTGAAACACTGTCATTAGCCAGAGGAGCATAATAAACTGCAAATCCCCAGAAAATATTGAAAACTGTCAATTTGGCATTTTTAGAGGTACAGTGTAAGTACATTCTGAATAATAACAGTCTTCTATACAGATGTATTTCAACATTATTGTAGAATTCATTAGATAATTTATCGTCTCAAAATGTCTGTAGTAGTCTGTAAAACCAAAGAATTAAAAATAACACCAGATTTGTAGTTACGTTTTATTGCCTTATCATACATATACAAGTTTGTGTCGCCGAAAAACTTAATAGTAAAGTCATGATATATACCTGGCATGGTTTTCAAATAAAAATAACGGGCCATTAACTAATGTAATACACATTATTTTCACCTTAATTTATAATAACTATACCTAGAGAAATTCTGTTACCTAATATACAAGGTAAAAAGTAGTGTATGAGCTGATCTAACTCATAAAATGTATTGTTTGTTTAACATAGCTTGGTCGAGGACTTTACATTCCTGATGTAGAAATCTGTGCAAAAATCTCTCCAAAAACTCATTCCAGTCTATGAAGCCAAAGGTGCCTTTTGATCATGCTTAAATTAAAGTTAGCAGATATGCATATAGTGTCATTGTGTAAGAATAATCACAGAATTTAATGAGTGGATCATTTTCTGATAAATAATATTCAAAATGTATGTGTCTCATACATAGACACTAAGATTACCATATAGATGTATTTACAGAACGAATAGGTTACTTTGTTTATATATATATATAGCATATTTATACAATAATATTTTTTTCAGTACAAAGGCATATACAATATTTTGATTCATGCAGACAGCAATAAACTGTGTGGAAACCAGTATAGTACTAGAAAGGAAGCACTTCATTATGTTCTTAAAATTGTCTAAGTAGAGGTTCCTGTAGCGTCATAAACATAGGCCTACATAGCAATGACTATGCTCTGTATGCCCAAGTATTCTATAAAAAGTGATCAAAACAAATTTCTCAGCCGTATTTTTATGTTTTTTTATATCATTTGAGTCTGTCAGTTCCACAGGTTACATTTTTCTAAGCAGGACACCAAGTACAAAATTAAGTCTACAATGTTTTACATTATATAACTCTAACAAACATAAACTTATAAAATCAATTGAATCAGCTTGTTTGATTGAATTTTAACTTTAATGCTTTAAATGGAACACTTGTTAGGTGCATTACATTTTTCACAATTTAAAATCGAATTTTATTGCTAAATTAACTATAAAAACAACTTCATTTGATGGACATGTGTTTTTGAGACATGTTTCATCAGATGAAAATAAGTTTTTATTTACACTTGTGGACATTTAAGGTTATTTCACTCATGTGATAGCCCATTGGGTGGAGAGAAATCACCATCAATGCCACTGGCACCAAACAATGACAAGAGAAGGATGGACAATCGCAGGTCTTGATACAAAGACCAAACAAAAGGTCTGCTTCATGTTGCCCCTAAGCTCCTAGAGCACCAGGGCAACAAGACATTCCATCCAAACACCCACATTATAAATTATATGTAAATCATCAATAATTTCATCCATGACAAATCCTAACTTTTTTGCTTGTTGTGACAATATTACAGCATGTAATCAAACAAATTTATATCTTCTGACAGTTGATCCTTTCTGAAAAATTCTTTTTCTTCCTTTCAGAGACAATTTCCTAGTATTTTGAATAGCTTCCAAAATAGTGACTTTAAAGACGAATGTGAGGCGATTAAGGGTATTCTTTTTGCCAAAACCTATCTAAATAACATAATCTGTACCACACTGGAAGTCACTGATATATGTTGAACTCAACCTATACAAAATAACACATAACTTTCTGATACATATACATATTGCATTGTTACAATAAAAGGCATGTTTTTATATTGATTTCTGATATCATTTTTCAAACTAATGCTGCAAGGATTAAGTTCAGAAAATAAATAATCCGCAGAGTTTTTATCCCTGTGTTTTTCTCGCTTAAAACTCCTATCTGCAAATACAACCAGTTCACATTTCAATTGACCCAGCAACACATTGTAATGTCCACTAACAGTACTGTGCAGTAAACAGTGTAGGTACCCAACTGTTATTTTCACCTCAAAGGTGATAACTGACCAGAGGCAGTGGTTGATTGGGTATAGATTATATTTCAACTTGTCACTATAATAAGGGTCAAGTGTCCCTTTTCACACCTGCTGTAATTTATTATATTTAATAAGCAAAAAATAAAGTATTTCAACATGGGCTGATATTATTAAAATTTTAAACATGAAAAAAATTGTCTGAAAAAAAAAATGACACTGAATAAAAAACTTCCCTGCAAAGCGTAAAGATGCAGTTGTTACAGAATCAGGGTGACCATCACATTAATCGGAAAAAGGTGTCCTGAGAAATGAAACGGAGTTGAGTAAACATGTAGTAGGTTTACTACACTATGGTCCAGAACTCAATTCC
This sequence comes from Mopalia muscosa, assembly GCA_031763545.1. NCBI lineage: Eukaryota > Metazoa > Mollusca > Polyplacophora > Chitonida > Mopaliidae > Mopalia > Mopalia muscosa. The sequence continues at coordinate 1,844,772 of JARFOD010000001.1, read as the reverse complement.
AGCTGCTGTGAATTCAGTACTTATCTGATTAATTATTATTAGGTTTTGATATGAAAGAGAAAAACTTTAGCAGCCAAGAATTTTCATTGATTGATTCATTGTTGTGTTACTTGGGGGCTTGGGTGGGTTATGTGACAATTCCTTCTGCAACAGTTTGACAGGGTGACCATTGCTTTAGACAAAGGACAAATGCTCAAGTGACAATTAACCATCAAAATTGTTGTTGTTCAGCACATTTTTGTCAAATGGCCTTATGTATTTATTAATTTGGAATGATTTATTTGATTATTTTTTCCTGTTTATATTTATCTTCAACTGACAAAAGGTGACATACAGTTTAAGGCTTTTGAATTGATGATTTTCATTGTGAACTATATTGATACACTGGCATAAAGTTCAAAAAAAGTTTAGTTTGATGATTGTAACAGATGTGTGAGTGACTGTCCACCATGTCCAGTGTAAAAATGAAGTATATTGTAAGTATGCAAATAAATTGAGCAGAAAAAATGAAGGACACACTAAAAGATTTTTAGATAGTTATCAAGGGTATAAATTTATTATTTTATGTACTACAAAGTACAATTAGCATTCAAGTTAAGTTGGACAAACATGTTAAGTCTGCACAGTAAGCATGTGCAGTGAGTGCCAGATAGCTTTACATACTGAGAAGACTGCTTATGTTTGACCAACACACCCAGATTGGAACAAGCTAGCTGAGTAACACATTCACGGTTGGCTAATTCCGAGGGTAGCACCATTTCTAATCCCTCTATATACTGATCCCAGATGTTACTCAAGGGATCATGGGTGAAATCCGCAAGTCCTAAAAATCTTTTTGCATTTTGTCGCTGTATGTATTTTATCTACTCCATGTTAAGCTGGCTTAGTTTACCTGTCTGAACATACCTGGCTAACATTAAATAAGATTACCATGCAACACATCTTTTTACGTGTTGACAAAAATTACGCTATTTCAGGTTTGTTTGATTGATTGATTTGGGGTTTAACAATAACATGGTACTCAAGGACATTTCATTTTTAGGACACAGACTGTCCACTTAACACTGTTCCTTGCCTCATTATGGTGGAAAGCCTAGAAGAAACCTGATAAAAACCACTAAGCCACCATCCCAGGCTTAGCCATATTTTGAATAACTTCAGATCATTTCAAACTTGATACGTTTGAAACTTAGTCAGAAAATGTTTGATGTCTTTAAATAGTAGAAGCTAGCTTAGTTTTCTGTCCGCATACTAAAACAACAGAAACCAGGCAAGAAGAATGTTTGATTTTGAAGCTGGCTAACTTTTGGTGTCTGAATGCAGAACTCAACTTTACAACAAGCTGTCATACTTCATGGACTATTGAACAGGAATTGCATGACACATAGAGACGAGAGGCTGTACAAACATTTTAGTCAAAATGCACATTCTCCTAAATCAGTTAAATTTTACGTCCATATTTTTTTGTTTTAGCTTGAACATAAAGCTTTTCTAAAATTTTATTTCAAATATAAAATCATATTTTAACATGTAACTTTTTTTTGTATTCAAAGAGGCTCTACCAAAGATTGCATGTCAGGAAATAGTGTACAATCAAAATTATGTGGCTCCGTTACAAAATTAAATTTAAATGCATTGTGGTTTTGTCCAATTTTGGCAGGAAATCTAGGACATAGCCACTTAAGATAAAGAATTATATAATTGATTGTTGGGGTTTAAATACAAATGTACACATATAAACAATGATTAATTTAAAAATAAATTTAAATACAAGTGTCAAAAAGAACATGAGAGATGAAAAAGTTGTAACGCAGTTTGGTCTTGCCACATTCTTGAGAAAAATGTACTTGCATCAATGATTTTGAATCTGGTATTCATTAAAACTTAAAAAGGCTTAAACACACATACATCCTGGCACTGGAATTATAGTTGATATGTCTATATAGCTTGTGGGGGTATGGAATAAATAATATACCCCATACAATATTACACTTCTAGTTAAACATGTCTTTCAAGCTCCACCTCAGGGCTATAGTGCCAGAACAAAAACTTCTGTTTTTTTTTCACTTTTTCCTTTCTGCTTTTATTATTATTATCCACTGATCATAGTCAATATCACATTCTCTTATATAAAAATAACATACATTATGATACATTGTGGCATATAAGTGCAGAACCCATTGCACTTTTTTCAGGATATTATATATTAGTATCTACTTTATGAAACATATTTTGGCTAATGTAGCTACAAATTTACAGTTAATGATAAGAAGCCTGTATTCATCATTACTACTATTCTTCTACAGTGATATCAAGGTATGAATGTAAATCATAAAAGAGGAACTTATCATAATTGCCCAGCCGAAAACATACAACTGAATAACTGATTATCTAAATTGCTGCAGACACCACCTTTTCACCTGTTATTGTTGAAATTAAATTGTACGCCATATTCAAGGTTATTCCACTCATATGATGGCTTCTCTGTGCAATGTGTGAAGGCAACCACTCTCAATGCCACTGGCAACAAACAAAGACAAGACCGGTCATCATAAGACACAATACAAAGGCATCTCAAACAGATTGTGTTGCCCCTTATCTCTGAGAGCACCAGAGCAACAGGATCACCTATCACACTCAACTTCTAAATAAAACAAAGACACATCTGACCAATCTATTGATATTCTTATGATTAACATTATACATAATTTGGTTTTTCTCAAGGGTAGCATCATAACCAGTGTTACACACGTCTCTGTACTATAGTCTGTCCGTCCGTTGGTGGGTTTGCTCAGTAATCTCTTCCCATCTGTGATGAAGAACTCTTACTGGGATCGGACATACACCCAAGATGGACGATGATGCCACTTGGGTATCGAGCAAAAGCACTGAAATTATAGATCAAGTAAATATTTCAGCAATATTTAACAAAAACTTTTCACATGATCAACAGAAAATGTAATAGTATATATTTTTTAAAAACCATTATCTAAATTTATTATCACATTTGATAGAGAATACTGCTCCAAATGCAATACAAAACACTGACAGTGTAGCCTAATACTTTCAAAGATTTTTGTTGGCCATAGGATGATCAAGCAGAAGTTAAGTTTCTCTTAAATATCATAGAACTGTTTTTCTACAATCTCAAGGCTAATTGGTTTTCCAATTATGACAGATAAATCATCAAATCATGACCAGTCCTGAAAATTCAAAAGAGAATCAGTGTACCAATGTATATCATACCTGCTTCCAATTCTTTTCCTGCACACCTTACAGTTTTTCTCCTCTGTTATCACACACTTCACCTTCTGGTAATGTATCCTCTGTTCATGTACCTGACAACAACAACAACATAAGCAGAATTCAGATGTTAGCATCATGATTTCAATCTAATAGTAAGACAGATAATCATAACGAAGATGCTTTTGTGTTTTATGCCACACTTATTGTGTCACCTACATTTGTTTATTTGATTGGGGTTTAATGCCATCCTCAAAGTCAATGACATTTACCTAATACCCACAACAATTCAGTTGTTGAAAGTTTGTACCCACTCCCCAACAATACTTGCAACAAACAACGAAACAATGCAAGAGAAATAATACACAAAAATATAAGGTGAAGGTCTTTACCAAGCTTTTTGACCCATGCAATTAAATGTAAATAAGAAACTAATGAAAATAATAAGAAATTCAGAGAGCCAGGATATAAGGTTGATCCAGCCAAACATGGCTGAACAAAAAATAGAAACAAAAGGGCTAGGTAAATGGATTCTTTACAGCTGGTAAATCCATGAAGACAAAGATCAGTCAGTCTTTTGTCACAATTTGAAATTAAATTATTCATGGCTATTTCACTTATATGCCGGTGATTTCCTCCAACAGTATAGTATGTTTATTAGGTTGTAATTTAAGATGCTGAATTCTGTTGTCGACTTCCTCATTCTGTCTTACAGTGTAAAACTGAGAGGAAACCTTGTATATACCAGTCAACCTAGGCATTGCTCAAGACACATCATGTGACATCCCATATACTTGAGATGGACTCAAAACTGTGATTGGTAGATTGAAGGAGCATTAGTAAGCTGACACTTTCATTAAGTACTAAATCACATCTGTGGGCCTTCAACAGTGCTGACTATAGCCACACAAGAACAAAACACTTAAAGTGTGATGTTTTTCACACTGTTGGGGAAATTAATATTCCTATGTGAAAAGTGTGACCATGCTGGAAACATACAGAAATAATCCAGAAGGCTTTGAAACGTTCATATGTTAAATCAATGTCTAGACCAGATATTTAACATAATGGCTGGAATGTCAAGGGCCATTATTTATAATTTCCATGTTTTATATGTTTTGTAAGATTAGCATTTTTGTATTTATTGGTGCATGTATACTTTACACCATATTACACAGAACCAGTTGGCACTGAGGGAAAGATACTCATCAGAAATACCAGAGCAATTAGGATGCAGTCAGTCTGAGAGTGGTGATCCTTTAGTCATTATGGGACTACATAGAGGTTGACCTTTGAAGTGACTGGATTGGGTATCTAGTCTGGACATCCATTGTTTATACAGTACTTCATAGGAGCACTAATGTGTGGAGCTTTAACAGGATAGAGAGCAGAGGAACCTGGTCAGTTCCAGCTGTGGATGCTGCTCTTATAAAGGTCTAGGGAATCAACAGCAGGGTCACAGCTAGTATTTCTAACAAATGATACCCTTCAGCCGACTTCCCTTTGGGAAAATCACTATGACAACTAAAATTGTTTACATGTTGTAAGATGTATTTGACATTACAAAAAACAATAAATGTCATTTTCATATAAAATATATTTGTCTTAAGTTAAAAACAATTCTTTCAAATTATATATTTTGGGGAAGACTAGGGGGCTCACTTGTATATAATTGCTTTTAAAATAAATGCATGTGTATACAATTCTTTCATATTGAAGTAAGACTATTGAGGACAGACTGCTGTTAGAAATTTACTACATGTTTATAGGAATATATATATTATTACTTTGTTAAATATTAGCTTCTCTTGCTATGTAAGATGATAACAATTTGGTATTATTAAGAAGATCTTACTTCACTGAATACTACATGTACATTTCTATCTCATTCCAAATTTATAATTACTGAAATCAATATTTGAAATAAAACTATAGCTTTTAATAGAAACTATTTTTATTTTAATCATCTGGGCATTTCTTAACTGGACAAATTTACTCAGACTCGGCTACTAATCTGATAAAATCAGCATGGGTGCCCCGCCCCCTTCATCCCCTTGACATTGTCTTTGGTTTATGAATATCCCAGTGAAACATCAAAATCCTGTTACCAATTTCTTATTGAATTTAATTCCTCTATATACATCTGTAATCAGATTAAACTATGAATAGGTATCATTGTTGTAGTGACAGCCTGCTATTGTCACAGATGACATAGAAGTGTAGAAGGAAGAGGTGCGACTGACTCATCAAACTGGGTTGAGTCATAGTAATACTAAACAGGCTGCTGCTACATACACAGCATTCCAGGCCACATCACATCATGAACTGAGTGTATTGGTCACTCCATAGCAGTCCTATGTCTGGGAGGTGACTGCGCGCTGTTATGTGACCGTACAGATATAGCCTGACCTTATAATTTCATTCTCGAGACAAAGATGACATGCTCTTGTCCTAGCCAGGCTTAGTTTTATTCTGTAATAGCTGAACACAATTGTCCTAATTAACCCTATGTTTGTCTTATCAAGCACATTATATTCCTATGCAGAAGACACAGGTTAAATATTATCTGTTATCCCACCCAGCTATTACTTACAATCCAATGAACATTCTTCATATTAGCCAGATATTCTTGCATCATAGGAAATATTCCAGCAATGTGTAATATTGGATATCATGCATACATCTGATAATCATAGGGGTCTGTCTAAGATTGTTGGTTTGTTTAATTGGGGTTTAACGTCATACTCAAGGGTATTTAAATTATATGATGGATTTTCTACTTCACACTGTTCCTTGCTTAGTTACAGCGGAAAACCATGAGGAAACCTTGTAAAAAACACCCCGGTGATTGCCAGAGCCACAACATGTGACTCAGTCAAATAAATTACAATTTGTGTCATTTGTTTATCATCATTTGCTTCTAGATCAGTCACAAAGGGTCGAATTAGTATCCTACCTGATACCATGTTAGCATAGGAACATTCTTTTATTGTACAATTAAGTAAAATTATGAAAACAGTAGATATTAACAGAGAGCAGATATAATATCATAATAAATCATTCATTGTAATATCAACAGATCATTTTATGAAGAAAAATGATTCTATTCATTGGACAATATTTTGCTTTTGGTACAACCACGCTCAGACTGATGTTACTCATTTGAGAAACGTTTATTTCTGTAAAGTAGTACAAGACATTTATTGATTTTTATTTTTTCAGTGCAAGCTGGGGATATGCATTGGATTTTATGCCATGTCTTTTCTGTGGGTTATTTTTCTGCCAATAGTCAACTAGTTGGCAGTCAGTCTGACTAGGAATAGAAAGTAGTACCGGCTGCTGCAATGCTAAATTGTCGCACAACAGAATATAAACAAATAGGTCACTGTTAGATTCTGAGCGAACATAAAATAAATACTTCAATGGCCTTCTATATTTAGCCAGCCTATTCTACAAACACATTATGCCTACAACAGTTGACATGTATTTATCCATGTTTTTAATATTACTGTCCAAATATGAGACCAAAACTAAAACTGACCTGAAATTAAAGCCTATAATTGTGCAATTTGTGTTATGAAGGAACAGCTGTTACACTTTTATAAGGTGCATGTTAAAAATAAATTAAAACCAAATCATATTTTAAATAATACCTAAAAAAAGTTTTCATGCAGACATTATTGTTACATATAACTTTACCATTAAAAAATTCTCAGCAAAATTAACACTTTTCTAGTTCTTGGAATTCTTACATCAGATAAATTGAGTCAAATGATACACATTCAAGTCCATTGCATAGTTTATAATTATTTGACTGCCTAGTGTTAATCCTTAGAACTAAGAATTGACCTTGTGCCATGCATTATGTACTGACCATACAGATAACCTGAAAACTACAGTGTTAGCCCAAGCACATGATTTTAGCAATCATAGTTCAAAGCATGAGACAGATCTACCAGACAATCTGACAGGAACAAACTGAATTCTCGGCTGGTATTGAGCTGAGCTCTACCCAATATGTTCACAAACTACCATAGCATATCCCTCTATGTCAAATTGATTTATTTTAATTTGGATATAAATAATTCCTCTGACCATGTTCCAGGTCAACATGGTATACTATCATTAAGGAATATTCATGAGCATGTGGCACAATGGTCAAAGTATAATGATCAATGGATTGAAGGCACAAGATGAAAAATATACACAAACTTAAACAAATCTATTGATACAGAGTTGCAAGTGTTGAAAAATATTACATTATTTACTGAGGTGCAGACAGTTATTTAAAATATTTGTGGTCACACAAAGTGACATGTTATATAAACAATCACTGATACAAAGCTTTCAAGGTCTATGGAGGGGATGAAATGTTATCTATAAGGATGTGTTTTATGTAAATCAGCGCATATTTTTTATTAATTTTTAATTTTTGAAAAATCAATTGATTGATAGGTGTTTTATGCCGTGCTCAAGGGTTTCACCTAGATGACAGCGTTGTATTCCAACAATAATTGACACTTGACCAGTTAAGATGTAGAGCGTTTCCATAATGTTGGAAAGGTAATGTTCTGCCAGTGCTAAGTTCCTACTCTTCCAACAAACCGCCCTTAACCAATTGGCTTGTTTTGTTTTTGAAAGCAGCAATAAAGTCAAATACCACAGGAATTCAGAAGTAATGCAAAAATAAGAGAAAAAATAAGAGAAAAAATAATTTCCATAACAAATGTACTAGCTAGTTGCCAGACGCAAAGATAGACAATATTAAGAGTAAAACTTATACATCCTTTCCCCAATCTTAACAGAGGGGGTTGTATGAGTGTGTTCATAATCAATACTTTTGTAAATCTAAAGTATTTAACAATTAATTTGTTTTCCCCTTGTCAACAAGTGCTCGGAAGGGCATATTTAATAACACAGTGAAAGTAACAACATCCTAAAAATAACCCAATAGATACTGATCATGTTATTAGACCAGTGGGAGAAATATATGTAACAGTAGATCTACATGGAAAAGAGACTTGGTGATCAATCAATATCCCAGTCTAATAACATAACAAGATTCATGTCCACCAGCGAGTGTGTACATTAATCAGCAACAAGGGAATGAAACCCATCAGTTCTCAGAGCTCTGAGGAGAATAATCGCTAAATCGCACATGAAATCAACCCACATACAAACTGGACAACATCCATAATAATTTAATCTACTATTTTATGTATGCAATTTTATGGATGATGCTCATACATTTGTGTTCACTGACAAAGGCTATGTAGATATTGTACTAACTAAATATATATGTAATGCTTGCTCGCTCGCTCGAACAATCGATTAGTCGGTCTGATCGAATACAACAGCCCTTCTAGGACAGTGATGTCAGTTATGAATATTTCGTTAAAAACTGTGCAATAAACTGAATTTGGGGATTTGCTAAGGAGGTTAAGAAATGTTTTTTTAACCACCTGCAAGTCAAGCGGTTTGTTTGATTGGGGCTTAACATTACACTTTATTTCACTTATATGAAGGTGTGCCAGCCCAATGGGTGAAGGAAATCGTCTCCCCACTACTGGCAATAAACAAAGACAAGACAATGACAGGACAGTCACAGGACATAACACACAGACCTCAGTATCTGATCAGACTGGTGTTGTCCCTTAGCTCTCTATAATAGCACCAACGTCTGTAAGAACTGTTTAATATAAACTTAGTCAGAGACAACTTAAATGAACTTAAGCATTGGGCTAACTCATTTATCATATAAGTTTGATTGTATTGATACAGCCAGTTGTTTGTCAGCAATGTGTCCGCCTTGTTTTAAGATACAGCATCTGAGACTCTATATATGTCATGATTTGGGAGGAGACTTGTTCGAAACACAACCCTGCCTCTAGTCTCACAGAAACCAAATCCTCCTGGGGGACACACAAAGCTTCCCAAATGTCAAAGAAATGTATACAAAAGATTATTACACTATACTTAAACAAAGTGCCACCAACAGAATACTGAAATGTAGACATACAAAACAATTTTTACAAGCAGCAACATACATAAGACTAAAATCCAGAATAATTGTAGTTGCATGAATTGGAGAGGGGGGATACTTGTATCAATCACATCTTGTATTCTTTCCTTTCTGAAATTATAACCAGGCCTTGATACAACATATCATTGAAATACTGGGAATTGGCACTTTAATTGTATTACTTGTTTGTTTGGTAAATTCACTTTATAAAATCATTTTGCATTGCCAGTTATTTGTGAAAAACAAATCTTGAAACCTCTAGAAAACCAACCTGAGATCTCCACAGTCATGGAAACATGTTTTTATGATTACCATCACACAGTGCCTTTGAAGCTGTTTTGTCATAATGTGTGGAACAGTGATTGTTTAATAACAAGTAAGAATTCCTTATGGATAAACAACTTCTTGGTTTTATTGGTCACAACGTTTCTACCTCATTACAGAGATCGTTTTCAAGTGTCACACTTGAAAACAATCTCTGGAATGGGGTAGAAACATTGTGACCAATAAAACCAAGAAGTTGTTTATCCATAAGGAATTCTTACTTGTTATTAACTATCCAACTTCTAAATGCCACTTAAAGAACTTAGTGATTGTTTATTTGTGTCTTGGTTTGATTGGGGTTTTACGCCATACTTTACGTTTCACTCAAATATCTGGCAGCAAACAAAAAAATCAAAACCACACAACAACTTCATGTTGTGCTTTATTTTTTAGACCATACGATGGTGAGAGCAACATATTTTGTGCAATATATTTTACACAAGTACTGTTGTATCTGAGGTTTTAGCTAAGAGTGCAACCTTATTTTCGATTCAAAGAGCAAATTTAAATACAGCTTACTCTATTTATTTTACTGTCAACACTATGGTTATCTACATAAAGACCAGTTTGGTGACAAAATACCTTACATAACAAAAACTGTGTTGTTCCAGTGTTAGTAAAGATGTAAATCAATAAGACCAAAGGAGGCAGTATGCTGGATTAACAGATGTTAATGTCCCCCCTCTGACAGCTTCTGTACCAGCATCCCTTCCTCTTTCCTCATATTCTACCTCTAAGTCCGTAACGCCACCTCCTACGGGGCATAGGTCGTGGGAGATGGGCACACATCCAACCAAACCAATACAACACTTCATCAGCCAGACAACTAGTTATGCTAACACAGCTCTAACTTTCAAGTTTGGCAACCAATCAGAAACACACAGTGAAATAGTAAAAAAAAAAAAATGCTTTTTTAACAGAGTGCAAACAAAGTTCAATAAAAAAGGAGAGCAAGCGTTGTGAAAAATATAATTGTTATATAAGTATTGCTAATTTGTTAAGTTATAATTGTTATATAAGTATTGCTAATTTGTTAAGTAATTATTAGTTATTATTATAATTATGTAATTAAGAATAAATTAAATTCACTGACAGACTTATACAAGACATTTTGTTCAAAAACCTTTGGCAATCTTTGACAAAATGTGTCTCAAAATCACCATTTTTACAGAAACAAGGTGTCTCATTTTACTGGTTCAATATCTTTCCCAAGTTAAATTTGACTGAAACAGGATGTGTCAAATGGCTTCTTGGATGTCTCAAAGACCCCAACACACCCCTCTGGCTAACACTATGACGAGAACAGTTTAGAGCATTTATCTTTGATTTAAAGCCAGTCCACAGCCTCTCAAAGCAGTCAAATAATAATGACACAACAATGTGGCACGGGTGAATGTTGGGTTGATTGGGGATTTACCTTCTTGGTTGTTACCAAGGTTATTTCAAGTCTTTGATAGACACTAATGAAAGAAACTACCCTTGACATCACAAAAGGCAATAGAGGGACGCCCCAACAATCAGATTAGTGTGCAGTCTCAGCTTAATGAACAAAGTCAAAGGGCAATAACAGGAGGTAAAGTATATGTCCATAGATCAGCTATGCAGCAAATTCAAAGCGTAACACAGAAAAAATTCATTTGTTTGAGAGCAATACACATATTTAATGTCATGTGGAGTGTATGGTCAAACCTCACACTAAAGCTCTCCAGAGGCCTTGATGTGCTGGTACAAAATATGACTAAATAATTAGATAGCACCATCAACAGCTGAAACAATGTTGTGTACACAGCAGGACAACACTAATTGAACTGCCAAAGAGACATAAATAGTTTTGCTGAACATCTTGTTCCAGAGTTAAAAGGTCAGGTAAAATCCAACAGCATAGAGAACCTCTCATTTGTTCAAATGACATTCTGTCAGTCTAGTTCCGTGTAGCCAGAGGGGGAGCTTCATGGCGGTTACATGGATTACAAAAATTCTTAAAACTTTCAAATTCATGAAAGTGTTGAATGAGCAGAAAGCACACATGATGTGTCTTGTTTCAACAATACTGTATCTAAACACTAAACAAATGGAGATACATTTGCCATAAAGGGTAGATATAATTTGCACACTGACAGTTCTGTCTTTGAAATGAAGGTGACCTAGGCAATGGCGAATCTAGATCAGATTGGCAATAGTACAGTTACATGTTAAAATCCATTATTTTAGACAAAGTCGACTAAACCTAGTGTCTTTATACTAACAACGCCTTGTTTAACCTTGCTTTAGCACACACACCCAAAACAAATGTCTCTTTATAACAAACAGATTTTCCAGGCCAGAAGCAATCTGGAGATAAGCCGTCTACAAAGTTGATCCTTTATCACAAAAACGTGTGTTTATATACCAGGGCCATTTGCAAAGAATTCCACTGATGGATTATTTACATCAGGTTCTTACCTCACGATCAGCATAAAGCTAGAATGAATATTATACTTCAAGATCATAACCAATTTAACAACACTATAGAGACTGGTCTACGGATACAATAGAACCAGGAAATCCCTTCCAAAAATAAGGTATCTAACAATGTCTTTCTGGGCACTGACATTTGCTTCAGACCACACCCCCATAGACTCTCTACAGTATTTTCATTTACAATACATTTCGATAATATCCACAATCAAACAAAGGGATAACATTCAGTTGTGGAGAATCCAGACAGTTCTCTCATAGACATATGAGTGCTAAAACATTTGCTTTTCTGTATATTGATTAATATATATACTGGGAAACAAAATAGGAACATCACACATTTTAGTGCCAGTGTATCGGTTTGGTTGTGATGATTGTTATGGGATACCCTAAATCATCTCATTTTCGTTTATGACCAATCCTAACTTATTTGCTTGTTGTAACAATATTACAGCATGTAATCAAACAAATTTATGTTTGCTGGAATATATTAATGCTTTCCAACTGAAAAAAATCTTTTTCTGCCTCTCAGATATGATTTCAAAGATTTTTAAACAGCTTTCAGAATAGTATTTTATTAACCAATTTGATGTTATTAGGGTACTACTACCGGAAACTAAACATCATGAGGACGATGTTACTATAAAGTAAGACTGTGGACTGCATTAGCGAGTCCAGTCACTGATCAGCAGATATTTATATATACAAATCCTTTCGTTTTATCTTGCTGAGAAGGAAAGGCCTGAGGTGGGTCCCTCTGAGAGAAATCAATGAGGTCAGCTTATTGGAGTCGTTTCAGACTAAAGTTGGTTTATGTCATATTAAAGACCTGATTGTTTAACAGACTATCTGAATAAAAACTTTGTGGAGAAATAATCAAAGTCGGTTTGACAATGTAGACTAAAACATCTCATAGTGGATTTTGATTGGGTGTTTAAAAGTAAACTCTATTCTGGAATTCCTTGATGAACTGCCTTATTCTATCAGTGGCTATAACATGGGGATCTGTATGTAAATAGCCGTTGATTATTGAGGCTTTAGTGGGAGGAACCTGGGACGTGAAGAAATACATTTCATCTTTTGGCCCTAGAAAAAAACATATCTACAAAGTACTGAAGATAATACTGTGGTCCATATCTGTTCTGTGTGAACACCTTTCTTTTTCATAGTTGAAGAAGACAAATACAATTTGACAATAAAACAAAACAGAAAAGATATTAATCCGTAAGTGCTGATGGTCTAATTAATTAATTCGTATTCTCACTTGACTAACGGAGCAAATAATTTGTTTGTTTGTTTGATTGGTGTTTAACGTCGTACTCAAGGGTATTTCACTTATATGACGACGGACAGAAAT
>JARFOD010000001.1:1796291-1831269 GCA_031763545.1 Mopalia muscosa | reverse complement strand
GTTGTCTGAGTAGCATCTGCTCAATATGCCAAGTTTGTTTTTATGATGGAGTCATTTCTTTGCTTTGTGCACACCATCACACAACAAATAGAAACTATATTCCTACTTGGATACTACACTACTCAGCTATATAGATGTTTGCTTGTATTCGATAGTTGTGTATAGGTCTAAATACAAACTGGCTTGAGAATTCACCGTGCAACTGTCCCTTAGCACGTGGAGATAAAAGCCACGTATGTTCTGCGTTTTGCTGATTACTTCAATATCGATCGAGGGCCTGAGATAATGGCAGTATATGTGGCTGAGGTTGAACGCTCAGTCCCATCGCTTCTAGAAAGCATTGGTTCTGCTAACTAAAGCCAGTACATTCTTCGTTGGCTACAGCTGCTTTTGTGGGAAGCAACACCTACATGTAGGTAGCTGGGAATAATTGGCCTGCTGAACAAGACTTGTTTGTCAAGCAGTTGACGGCGTTAAGGAAAGCTTTTTGTGGATAATCTCTTCCTCAGGTTTTACCTTGTTTTGAAAAACACAAGAACTGTCAAATGATGGAGATGAATTGATTTACTGGTGCCTTCAATCAACGGTTGCTCAACAGGATCAATCCGCTTACCCCACAGTGTTCAACAACACCGCACCAGAACCTCGGGATATTTGTTGACATGCATAATACCACTGTTTCTTCATCACATTGATTATGGTACAGCTTGCATGACGATCTGACTATTTGCCTTTTTCCATCTGAAATTGCTTTATTCATTTTTATATCTCCAACCTCTGATAGGTAAATTCCACCTTAACTCTGCTGTGAAGTATGGGCAGTGGTGACTGGTGTGTGTAGCAATACGCTATATAGCTGTGGCAGACTCAAGCTGCTGCTTCCAGATCCTCAGTAACGACTGGGTCCCCTGCTGCCGTCATCGGAAACCAGGAGACAGTCGGCTCTCCATACAGACTCTGCGCTCCGCCATCTTTATCACGCTTAAATATTCAAGAAATTCATAATCTTAAGCTGTTAGCTAAGATATTATTTCTGGAATCGGAAAGAGACGAATTGATAATATCCAGTGCCGTTTTGCTTAAGGTATGTCAATATTTTTATTTCGGTTGTTTTAGATCTCAGCATGTGTGAAATCCAACATATGATTAATAATTCGTTACATATCGATGTAGGGGCTTGGATTTAGCATTATACATGGTGATCAAGTCCTTGCGATCTTTCCGTGTTTCGGAAATAAATTATTAAAGAATTTATTGGAACATAAGTAATATACACAGTAGGATTTTTTTATTGGTAAGTTATCTTACAACATGTTTAGTATAGTGAAAACTGGCAGCAGTATTCCACGTCCTCTTGCCGTTTCCAAAAACGACTCCGTGATAACTGTCAGTCTATTCTCAGTCAAAATTTGTATCTACTCAACTCAATTATTTTGGAACAGTCAATCGATATATGCTGACACGAATATATGGGGATAGATGTTGGGATAGTTTTTAATCTTTGATACAGATGAAGCCTATTCTTAGAGTTCAGTTTAAAGCAGAGCCACAGTATATCAGATAAGTGTACAGTGATAGGTTTTCTATCTGTATTATGCTGTTATCCATTTAAACCCTTGGGCAAAATAAACGATATTTAGCTGCGAATAAAGAAAGATGGTTTTACTTCCATATTTGGGCCATGTCTGTCAAGGGATGGCAGACTGCTGGATGTTATGGCTTCTGGGGATCAAATCACAGCCGATGTAAAGCCGTCCACTGGGGCGACTTTGATTGGGTTTACTCCCGGAATTGAGTTTCTCTCAAATAGCTATGTGACATCGGTTCGACTTGATTTGATCCTATGCCCCTCGGACGATTTTATTTTGCGATCTAATTTCCATTACTGACTTATCTCAATACGTCTGATATATTTTTGTTCGCTCATGTCTTTTTGTAAATCAGGTTATTATAGAGTTATTGTCGTAAATTATCCATGTTGAGTTCTCCATGCCGACCACATCTGGAAAATTACTGTCACTCCTTTTATAGAAATAAAATGGGACTCGAACACTCTACTGATCGTAAGAGACATTTAGCGGATGTGGCTAAGTAATGATCGTGTAGTCTGCTAAACATTTACTTCGTGTGTTTTATTATTTTATAGTACCAAGGATATTAATTGCAATCTTCTTTTGAGTATTCCACGACTTATCTGGTTCTAATGTAAGCCCCCACCTGTGTCCAATGAAGTGCCTAGATCTTATGTCCATCTTAAGCTGCAAATGGCGTATGCAAATAGAATCGAACATACCGTTACCATTTGATGGGAAAGAAAGCGCAGCAAAGTCCACCTCATGGTGTGGTAGGCGTGTGGATATATTGCATTGTCTTATAAGCACCATTTCTGTAAATGTTTTGTAATGTAGAATTTCCGGCCTTACTACATAAGATGCAGCTCTGTCAAATGGACCATTACCAGAAGTTTATTAATTGAAGCATGGTCATTAACTAGATGTTTTGCATATTTACGGCGTTTTGGGTTTGACAAGATTTAAACGCTTCATTAGTAATAAGCTGAGCAGGACATCACACATTTAGCCGTTCCGCGAGTTGAAAAATTTCTCAAACGAACTATTCACCATATAAATATTCCAGCTAACACACTACGTAACCAAAACGTTGTATACTAGCTGTGCATTGGTAGCGTTTCAGAGTAACCAAATAACATTGCTTCTGCAACATAAATCTACTTGTGTTTGGTTGTTAGTTTGTACCCGTTGACATAACATTATGATAATGTTGTCAAAACGTGACAGGAAACGTTGTAGTTCAACGTTGTAACAATACAAATCCACTACGCTTTGACTAAATTGTGACTTGGTAGCGTTTTGTAAAAAGTAATAACGTTGTTATTAAAACGTAACATGACGCAAACATTTTTATTTTTTAACGTAAATACATAACATTTCTCTTTTGTTGCCGTGTGGTTGCATTCTAAAGTAGTGGCAACATAACTGGTAATCTGCAAGACTACCAAATTCCGTTGTTACAACGTTACACGATGAAATTTCAAGCAAATAAACGTCGCAACGTTGTTTCGTTTGGTGGTATAGAATCCAAATGGATCAAACAACATAAAAATCTTTCAGTTGTCCGGCTCACTTTATTGTTTTGTTTTTTCACAAAAATACCTGTTCAGTAAACGTACAACTGTACATACTTAGTCAACAAAAGAAATGTATACTCGTCTTCTATCCTGGTTTCTGATATTCAAGTTCTACAATATAATATTTGTATTTCAAGTTTCTCTTTTCATATTTGCATCAAAATCAATAAGTTTGTGTGTGAAAGTCGATAAGTTTAAAGAACATAAGTCACGATTATGTTTCATTTTTCATTGATCCGCCTGCTCAGCCGGTGTTAGGGTATCGGACATCGTCAACACGTGCGTGAAGAAAATTTTTTTTAAGAAATAAAGAGACCTACAAAAATCTGGGTTCAATGAATTCACACACATGAGCAGTAAGTTGTTTATTAATTACTTGAATAACCTTCACTCGACTTGCCTACGTATATACGAATACTACTCGCCTTCTATGTGGCTGCATTAGTCTCATAGGTTTATCAACGTCAGTGGCTGTATTAACCTTGGGGGGATTAGATCTGTTAAGAGGAAATGAACAGGTTATATGTGGCCGTACCCGAACGGCTCCATGCTGCTGCTTGTAGACAGCTGTTCATAGTTTAATTGTGCAGACCTGCTGTCAGAAGTATATCGACTGCTTGTCAAATCTGGCCAATCAGAAATCGAAGGGACAATGAATGGGTATCTTTTGTACTCTTTGGGCGCCCTCGTCACGGCTTCCTCTTATCTCGTTTTTCAAGGAACACCTCCTACAGACCAGTGCTTTACGGCTCGATATTTCAATATCTTTCTTTCATGCCTTTTCTTGTCGATAATGTTAACAAACATTTAAAGGATTGCAGGAAAATTGTAAAATTGATTCTTCCGGTTGCTGTTTTGATGTTATTATCATCTGCATTACAGATAATAAAGAAATACGTTACCTCATTGTATACAAATCAAAACGGTATTATCAGATCAATATCCTGGTTTTCAATCCTTTTGTTGTTACAATGAATAGCATCTACAGCAGCGACAGTTGGTGTATGTTTTGACAGTGATGTATACAAACACATCGATAGTAATGCATACAAACACGTAGATAAGTTTCAATAATTAAACTGAACATGTGTAACAACCATATACATCCGTGCTGTTAAAAAGTAGAATTTTGTTTTATTGATAAAAAATGGGCATTGCTATACTTTTTGTTATTCTTACAAGTATTCATTCTTGTGTATTCGGACAAACCACCCTGTGTTTCATTTGGAGTGGATATGTGTAGTGTGAAAAAATTAAAATGAAATTTTCTCTCACCGTTTTAACCGCGCTTGAATAACATTATTTAGCGCATGAATTGGGACATCTCTTCCCATAACTATATAACGTATCATTACTGAGACAATAAGACCTCTACATTTTAACATTCGTTGATATCTCTTATTAGTCTAACTAATTTTTTTTTTAAAGATCATTATAACATACAAGATGCAAATGAAGTGTATTAGAGACATCATGTATTTGATTCCATTGGTCTTGTGTCCGTCTGGATTATGAAGTTATTGATTCAGAGTTCGAGTTAGACGTCTAGTTGTCGGCTAGGCAAGATGTACTGACCAAGCGGATTGCCATCTCAATAACATGGAGTGGAGACTGTCAGATCTGTGAACTAGCATAAGTAATTTAAAGATAACTCAGGCTAATATGTAATGTGTGGATTGACTAAAAAGCAGATTAATGATAACAATGCACTTAGTATGTGACAGCTTGGAACTATTGATAAACTGTATTTATTTACCTTAAAAACTGCATTAACTATTATAATTAATTATGTGAAACTATTGTCAATAGTCCAATGTAGTTGTTGCATTTAATACTATGTCAAGGTATTCAAATCTGATGTAGGCCTACACGGCTGAACTCTACAACTAAACGGACTGTTTATTTCATTTGTATATTGTTAAAACTTGACATACGGCTTGTTTACAGTTGCACTAGTTCACATCCAGCCCAATTCGTTTTGATCACGATGTGTTTCCATTGTTCATCCTCAGTGATGCTGCTGAAAGCAGGCTGATAGAACAACACATGCACTACGTGAAACAGCTGTTAGGGCGTTTAATTGTAACATTCTTATCTCATTGGAGGAATAAGCTGGATGTGATATACTTTAACAGTAGCCATCGATTTTTGTCTCACTCTATATTGATATTTCCATCAGCTTCATCTTAGCTACCGTTTGTGACTTCCAGGTCTGCTGTTGTTAAAATTGCCACAAAATAGTCTTTGGGTGTCATTTATTAGAGAAATAGTATAGTATCGTGTTAGTTTCTGGTATACAGACGCACGTTATACTTTAAATTCAAACACATAGAGTTCTTGGTTTAAGTTGTAGACTCGATAATAAATTTTATTACAAAAACGAACTAGACTATGGGTATGTACAAACGAATTTTGTACCTCAACATCTTTTAAAACTAAAAAGAAAACATATGTTAATGTACAATAAGAAACTATTTTTAAAGAAGATTATTTACAACAGCATGGATTTGAATAACGGTTTCAATGGAATAATTAAAGATGGTATGACCGTAGAGTTAAATATTTATAGCTACGGTTATAATATAAGCTCAACAACAAGTGTTTTCAAGTGAACAAAATGCTGTTAGATAGAATGGCGGAGCGTTGGGAGGGAGCTTCCTTGCGATGTCGTTGTATTAAGTCCTCTGATATTTTTAACGTTGACATAAACTTCAGGTCTATAGATAAAACCCTTTTGGTTCACCAGAGGTCACACTTTTATATGTCAGTTTGGAAGAACTTTTAATTCGACGTATTACATAAAATAATACCATATCCGGAAGTCCATTTCAAGCTTTTTAAAACACACATTTACGTGCTACTGTACAACTTAAAACGTTTCTGGATACGTGGCGGAAGATAAAATCGCAATAGTTTATTAATGCACATTTTATTCCATAACTATTGTTAGCCCCTTTTGGTAATTATCTCCCTTAGTTATAAGTATTAACTTATTACATATTTCTAAATTTTTGAATCAGAGGTTAATTCAAACATCTTTCAAGGAATTAGCTCCTTAACTCGTTTTCATGGCGCAAAATCATACTACTGTTCTATTTTGATACTTTAACAGGCATAAAATAGGACAGCTGTGGAAGAATACAATCTATTATTTGTTTCGGTGCGGTCATGGTTTTTTGTTTCTTGTAACTGGAGCTTTCCGTTATATGCTTTCGCCTCAGGTCCTACACTAGATTTTCAAAATACCAATAATCGCTGGACGTAAAACTAGAAATTGACACACCTAAATCTTATACAGAGCAAGTATCTTTGTATTTAAGTTTTATGTACAGACAAGTCGCTGTTCAATCTATGCTTCCACAATCCAATAGAGCGATACTTGAGCTGAAAAATTGTAGCGCTCACCCATTGTAGGCTATATCTTTGTGGGAAGGGTTGGACATAGAGGGCTAAAAAAGCAGACCTTGATTGATAGCTCTTTGTGTTATTTTGGATCGACCAGAGAAAATAATAAGCCGTCATTGACAAGAAACTGTTATTTTCGCTAACGACCTGTCGGCAAATGACAGATTCTTGTTTGAGGGCAGCGTTCTGCCCTCAGTGTATTCCTCAACCATGATTGACGTAATCATACACGATATGATTCGGAGATGAGCAAGACTGTGATATAAGTGGATTTCATGTTGAATTTAGTGTAATATACAAACGGAATAGTTCCGCCATTTCCCAAGCTGTAGGGGTGTTGATTAAGGGCGGTGGATGGAGAAGGTGGACTACTTGAGTCATGGATATAAGGGGATTGAGTATAACCGCTATTGCCTGCCAACCTGGACATTAAGCGTACTTGTCAATCTGATAATCTCACAAGCAGATGTTAGAATACATTTTATTGAATTATCAATGATGAAAAGCCGACCGGTTAGTCATATTTGATGGTGACCGTGTATATGTAAATCCTACTGGACTTTAGTTATTGGGGCAAACACAATTAAATAGGATTCGGCAACTGAATTAGATTGATTGTACCTTATATTGAGACGGTACAAGAGTGGAATGAGAGTCGTGATTGTGGCTAATATAGTGACCAGCGTTTATCATCTCTCTAAGGAAAGTTCTTAAATTTGGTGTATACAGATTCGAGATGCAAAGAACGCAAGGGCACAATATGAACATTAAAAACGCGCCACACAAAGGTCTACAGGACAAAAACAAACAAACCAACACGTCACACTTGTTGTGTGTTCTACACTAGAAAGGGCATAATATGTATTGCATATAATTGACGTTTTGCAGGACGTGTATGGTCGCTTCAGACGTTTTGGAATACATGTATAGTCGCTTCAGACGTTTCGCGAGACATATATCGTCGCTTCAGACATTTTGCAAGACATGTATGGTTGTTTCAGACGTTTTGCAAGACATGTATGGTCGCTTCAGACGTTTTGCAAGACATTTATGGTTGTTTCAGACGTTTTGCAAGACATGTATGGTCGCTTCAGACGTTTTGCAACACATGTATGGTCGCTTCAGACGTTTCGCAAGACATGTATGGTCGCTTCAGACGACCATATTTTTTGTGTTTTTGGTGTTAACTAGGGCAGGTAGAACAATAAGATATTAGAATGTTGAAATATAACTAAGAAAAAAACGTTCTATGATTTAATTGCAATCATTAACAATTAGTTAGGAAATCCTTTAACATGACCGCTTCATGAGAAAAAGTTCGAACAGTGACGTTCTATGGGAAAATTGTTAACATGAGTATTTTTATGAGAAAATTGCTATCAGATTAGTAAACAAAGGTTTCTTATAATGTTTTTAAACAAATGTGGCCCCCCTCCCCCTTAATTGATTGGGGTTCGTCCATAAGTCACCCTTACTTTCTTCACATAAGTGGTTCTCATCACTGCTCTAGTTCATTCATGTGTGTTTTGCTTTATCTATGTTTACAACGTTACAGTTATTTCACTTGTGTTTAGCCCATGGCTGACGAAACAAGACAAGCTCAAAGCGCAATATATAGACAACATTAACAAACTGCTTGGGTTCGGGTTCCAAGCTTAATATGCTAGTTGGTATTAGGGAACCCATCCTATAACGGTTCTTTATCTTAGTAAAATGAAATAAAACACCCTATGGTGTGTTTTGTGACTGACTGTCCCTACAGCCGTTAGAGTGTACGTCATTCGATTGCTCAGATAGTTGCATTTCTTAGAGCACTAGTGCTCAGAGTCGGTCAGACATGTGAAGACACTTCAACGCATTGCTGGGATATAAAAATGCTACAAAGATATAATAAAAATATTCATGGTTAGTGTACTGAGGCCTGTTTCACAAAGCGATTTTAAACTTACGTTGAACGTGATTGTCATGGCAACACTATATCTTTAACACTGGTCGTCATGATGGTAGTGTCGTCATATAAGTGAAATACCCTTGAGTACGACGTTAAACAACAATCAAACAAACAAACAAATCATGATGGTAGTTGCGTAAGCTAAGGTCGCTTTGTGAAACGGGCCTCTGCACCTAGCTATTGACAATCGTTTTTTGATATGTGGAAGTGCACGAAATGTAAATAATAATCGGAGAGCTGTAGTGTTTGATATATTTTAATTTATTTTGGAACGCAGATGGTACTGTACTTATGACTGATGCAGCTCTCACAATCACTATCACTGCAAGTCGACATTTCTCCTTTTTGTCTGTAAAATGTCCTCTTCAATAATCACGGGCCTGGGCGGTCTATAGGCTAAGTGTAATAGCTAAATTGTGCAACATAAAGATAGCTTTGAATTGATGAAACCGGAAGATAAGATTAATAGAAAAAACCTTAAAGAAAACCCCTCAAAGGTTCCTGTAAGCGCTATTCCTGATTGAGAAACAAAACACATTTGTTTATTTGAATGGGATTCAACGCCGTACTCCAGGAAATTTAACTTATATGACGACGTATTCGTTTTTCAATGCTTAATTATGGAGAAAAAAAGGAAACCTCGTAAAAACCACCCCAGCGAATGCTGTATCCAGATTGTCACTCACATACCTGATTGGCGACATACGGATTTGAACCTGTGAATGGTACACCAAAGAACGATTAGTAGACAGGCACTCTAACCCCCAAGCCATGGTCGTGATCCAAAGATAATAGACACATTATGTGTATGATTCAATTATGTGGTAATAAGCATATTTACAAAAAAGAAATATGTTCTATTGCAATAAGCTCAATTGACTCCTGTATATGGAGGTGAAAGACCGATATAATTGTATTGAAGATAATGTTACAATACATACTGACCTCATGTGACAGCTGGTAAAAACCCTTTTTACCTCCCATCCAATCACCTGGGATTTTCCGTTTTTTCTCTACCGGATTGCTTAATATCCCCCAGCTGAACAGCAAACCAAGTGTTCCATGTCAAACGTAACGACGTAGAGATAATAGATGATGGTTGGGCAGGTGTTGATCTCATTTAAAAGTTGCTGGAAGTCCCATTAAATTGTAAATGTGATGCCTTGTGCTTGAATGATAAATTGTCAAAGTGTTTTCACAATGGAATCACATTAATTTATCTTTATTTCATGTTATGGCTTCATATAACTGGTTGTTCTTTAAAAAATGCGTACAGGTGCCTATTAATTTTAGTCTTGTGTTGTTGAAACCGAATGTCTCCATCTTGTGTGTGCGAAAGTAGCATTTTGATATATTGGATATAAAGTCAGTATATTTCCCTGAGGCTGAATCACTCTGACAGAGCTCTGGGGTATCATCAAAATTTAATGACTAGCTAAAGATGATGTGAGGTTAGTTATTGAGTCTTCATCCAGAGGCTGTCCACCAGACTGGTGCTCTATTATAAGCCATATCCAGCAGGTTTTGTCTAATCAATGATGGCGCTAAGCATGAGATCCCCAATCAGATTATAGATTTCCAGCTGGAAGCCAGAGGGCCAAAAGCCCATAATTATTCTACTTCTTCACAGGCGTGTTTTGTACCAATCATAGTTGCATAAGTCGGAAGATAAAAGCGGAGGCGCCAAAGTCGGGAATAATGTGATAAGAATGGAGGACTTAAGACTCGATTTGACGGTTATGTACACCGAAAAGACCATCTACTCAATGTATAGCCTTCTACACTGATTACTTGATACTGTAGATAAATTATTTCGACAGCTTTATTGTCTGATCTCAACAGCACATGCTAGTAATATTAAACAATTAATTGGTATTGGGTGCGTGGTATGAAGGAGTCATCTTTTCGTGTAAATTATACGGCTGGCCTGCACATTGTCTCTCTGGGAGTATGGGGATCATCAAGTGACAAGAACATTTGACACAACTTTCCACGATGGAACTTAATTATTTGCAACATCCGTACAAGATTGCCTGCATGATCAGTGAACTGCGTCTGTAGTGTGTTCGAATTAATTTAACGCGGCGAAATGGCTGGCGATCAATTAGACGATTCTCCAGAGGCCAGCAAGAAACGAAGCTCAGTCCCAGGACTTGGTGCTGTTTTATTACTGTTGGGTGTCATTATCCACAGAGAACAGTTTATCGTGGTCAGTGTTATTTTTCACCCATGTCCATCGTATGGAAAATGTAACAGAACTGATGGCCTATAGATGATAGTTAATTGAAATAACACTAAATGTATCAGAATTATGTTTTTGTTTAGTAGTTGAGGCGCTGTTGTTAAATTACTAGAGTATTGCTATGTTGATGGATAATTTAGAGGAGATTACAACAAAGTAGTTTTGCGCTGACCGATTATGGGAAGAAGTGGTAGCCCATACGTCGTGCTATAATACATTGACCTGATTGCCAGCGCACGGGTGTTATAACTTTGAGATGACCACAGACGTTTCTATACTTTGATAAAATAATAATACCAGCAAGCAAATGGTGACTTTTTTCATCTAAAATCGAAAGGGAATATTGTTCTGTAATTGAGATGAATGGATGTATATACTGTACTATTTGTTCTAGTCGTGCATAGAAAATATCATATCACTTTACAATAAAATACCTTCTAGAGCAAGATGGATTTGCTACCTGTTTGCATTTTGGTGTTTAAGCTTTCTAAATGTTGTTATTCTAGGCTTCTTAGAATGTTGTCATGTGAGTCTGTACATGTACGTTCTCGAACGACAGTCCCAATAACTGTACCCCAGAACCTATAGCTTTTCTATCATATTCTTAATGGCAAAATTTGACATAAAATGGCCTAAAGGACAACCGGACAACCTTAGCACGCTGATGGGATCGTTTACGTCAAAGGATGTGCGGTTTAGGCCTATCCCCCATTCTATTAGGCTACTTGCCCACGCTTGTTTTGATTCATGTGATTGTAAACCGTATATGTTAAAGAGACAACTGTGAGGCCGCTGTTACAAATATGCTTTTAACCAAGTTATATAGACATTGGGCATACCAGATTCTAATAAATAATCAACCTGTCAAAATGCTTCGACATTTACATCTACACAATATTCCATCCAAAGTTATGGCGCAGTACATCTCTGTTTTTGTATATTCATTCCAGAGCGAAATTATGGAAAATCAGGTGTGGACACTTGGAAATCTTTTTAGTCATTTAGAAATGGTACAATCAAAATCTACAATCCATGTAAGTTCAGGTAGTTTTAATTTGATTTCCGGGTACATCATTAAAACTCAGTCGGAACTCTCTGAATCACAGTCTTACCGAATTACGTTTTGTTTTGCTTATGGATGCAGTCATATGGCCGGATGAAGAATGGTCCTCTTACAAGTTCTCAGTGTGAAGCTTAAACTTAAAACAGATCTTGTATCTGGATGTGACGAATTTAGTGAGATCTGCTAAACAATTATTGCTAATTGCCGGCCATATTGTTTGAAGTGGTTATCCTGAAATGGAAATAAACTGTTTTATGGTTAAACCGTACTTAATGTTTGGCCGGTTACACAAATGGTGTAACTGTCGATGCCGTTCATACAGGGCAAACAGTTTTAGTTCAGGCTCAGCAGGAAATGAAGGTCATTGACGTCAAAACCACTTACAGTCTTTCATAAAAGTATTGCATTGTCGAAGCAGAGATAAATAAATAAATAATAAAAATAAATAAATATATAAATAAATACTATTCAGTTTTATATTTATATAGGGAACGTGGTTTGAGTCTTTATAGTAGCCTATGATAAGTATATCACCCGATTTATAATTTTGACTTGGTTGAAAAGAACGCTACAAAAGTTTCCGGCAGATTCCTTTCCTACAGCTCGTCGAGCGAACAAAACACTTCCTGTCACGCCCTAAACATATTACTCTACATCAATGTTCACGAAGCTGATCAACATGCCACATAGTTTAAACCAGACAACTTAATATCACGTTAATTAATAACGTGTTAAGTTTATTCTGGTAAAAAAAATAAGTTAGCACGACACAACGAAGAACGATACGATTTAGGAATTCTATATTCTTAAATCATAATTTTACAGAGCGCTTGGAACAAACAAATGTTTTGAATTCAGGAAATGATTTCACAAGAGTAGCGCCCCCTTGTACATATCCTACACATACGTGGTACATACGGTCATCGACTTCGAGTTTTTGAATGTCAGTGCTTTGTGAAGTGTTCCTAACATTTACATTGTTCCACATTTTGGTGATTTAGATTAACGCAGCTAGCTATACCAACGCCTCAGAATCTTATTTTGTTTCCGTTCTGTGTGAAATAGCACCGGAACGTGGGTGACAGCCTGATAATAATTTAGCTATGGAGTAGATTGACCGTTTGTCTATTCAGCGTGAAACATATATATAGCTTTGTGTTAATACCCTATATACTGTAACTTAAGACAAATACACAGTGCAGGTACTCGGTGACTTTTATTGATTTCTCATACATTTCCCAGATTGTGAATGCACGAGTTGTCACCACTGGAAAATAACGTGAATGCTAATAACCACCCTTTTCATATTACTAATGTTATATTCATTTAGGATTAAAAATAAATTTGGGAAACCTTGCCAATTCGAATTTAGGCTGTTCGGTTAAACACACATACTTTTAGTATGTGTATTTGATCAGCGAAGCAACAACGTGCGTAAACGATGTGAGTAGAAGAATGGAGTAAAAGTAGAATAGGAAGAATACTGTATTGACGTTACTGTCATTTTATTAAAGATAACGACAAAATTTGGATATGGTCTCCGTCCACTGTCACTCCTAGCGGGAGCAATAAAAGGTAGATGTCTAAATGGAACCAGAAAAGGGATTGATCTCCATATTAAGATTTAACATGGCAATTTTGGTAAAATCAGAGTCCGGGTATATAAGGAAGAGGAGGTCAGACTGTGTTATGGCTCCCGAGGCTGTGTGTGTGGTTAAAGCTACCGTTACTTGTCTATCGATTTAGAGTATAGCACATCACTGTTCGGAGAGGCAGTCAGACTCACTTCTTCTTGTGTTGGCCAATGTCTACACGGCATTAACTGTTGCTGCCTTAATTCACACAAATAGTCAGTTTTGTGTTTTATCTGATCAATGTCATTTTTTGTGGATTTCCACGCTGATGTACTAAGGCGCGGTAAATGCTGACTGGAATGCCGAGCCAAATATCTCAAACCCGAGAGAAGAGACAGCCATTTCTAACAATATGGCGAAACCTTGCCAAGAAGAGAAGCTGTGGGTGAGACATCGCGACAGTCTACTACACTTAAATTGTCTTCGCCCGTTTCCTTGGAAATATTGATCTCTTATTTTCTCTGTGATATCACCTACTGTGTTTGCTTGGAATAATGTATGATTGATATTACGTCCATGTTTGTACTGTCGTCTTAACACTCTTCCCATTCTAATTCAAAGCTATCTCTTTTCAGACGGCCATGTTGGAGACGATTGAAATCAGTGCACAAACTCTCTCATCAGCATGCGGCCTGAGACTGAAGTGAATGTGGACATATATGATGTGTATAAAAGTGCTCGGTGAACATAACTATAGTGGGACCCACTTTTACGGGGACTGACACGATGACGCCAAGACCCTTCTCTATACCGACGAATGTGACACATAATCAACTCAACATGTCGAATAATTTTACTGCTACGCCGGAGATTATGCAAGAAATCCCCTCTCTAAAAGGGATATACATCTTTCTCTATTGCATTATATTTCTTCTCGGTGTCACGGGGAACTCTCTTGTTGTGTACGTAGTGCTGAGGAATAAGTCCATGCAGACAATAACAAATATATTCATAACAAACTTGGCAGCGTCGGACATTCTTATGAGCCTGTTGTCGGTGCCTTTCACTCCACTTGCATACTTCATGGGGGCATGGAATTTCGGCGATGCTCTCTGTCATATCGTACCGATGATTCAATGCATTAGCGTGTATGTTTCAACGCTTACGTCGACGGCCATTGCCATTGACCGTTATTTTGTTATTGTTTATCCATTCAAACCCCGGATGAAATTGCTTGTTTGTCTGATGCTGATAGTGGCTGTGTGGATTATATCCATATCCATATCTTTACCTCTGGGAATTTACCAAGGGGTGCAACTCACCGAAAATCAGGAAGCTTACTGTCAAGAAGCTTGGCCCCGCCGGCAGTCGCGTCAGTTCTTCACTGTCACCAGTCTGGTCCTGCAGTACATCGTGCCTTGCTGCATCATCACGTTTTGCTATTCCAAAGTATCTCGCGTGTTGAAGAAGAGGTCAAGGGCTAAAATCGGAAGTGGTTCGAAATCACGCGAAAAGGATGAGATGGAAATTAAACGAAAGCGGCGAACCAACAAGATGTTGATTGCAATGGTAGCCATTTTCATGTGCTGCTGGCTCCCTCTTAATGTCGTGTTGCTTGTGACAGATTATAGGGAATCCGTTCTTAAAGCCTACTACTACACTCTCTTCTTCTTCACGGCCCATGTAATCGCTATGAGTTCCATCATCTACAATCCATTTCTGTATGCATGGATGAATGACAATTTCAAGAAGGAGTTTAAACAAACTCTGCCCTTTCTGTTTCCCCGCGGACGCCAATCCAATGTTAATGGGAGTTACACCCAGTATACTAACGTCGAAACGCAACAGTCAGTGGTGAATAAATCCCCCCAAAAGGAGAAAAATGGAAACGATAATGTGAAAACTACTAAAGCATACTTTCAGGCAGACTCGGAAAAGGTTCACCTAAAAATTGACGACGAAGATAGGAATAGTGCGACATAAAACGGTAAATATCGCAAGATTCAGCATATAGTATTTCACAATCTAATATAAGGGAGATGTGACGTGATTTGTTAAATTTATCATTTTAATAAAACAACCAAGTTAAAGGCTATAAAAGAACCGTTACAGACATATGGCACCGAGAGCGTTGACGCGGGGGACAATATTATTATGGGAAAAGGGCAAATTTCTTCAGCGAGATGACACTAAGGTAAGCCAGAGTGAAGTTAGATATAAAAACTGCTTAATGAAAGATACTTTGGTAAATAGCCTTCGTTTTTCTCCCACGTGTCGTATACTTTAAAGACAGGAAATGAATGACGCTAAACCTTAGTGCTTCGACAATCAGTGAAGGATGAAAGACGTACATTGTCTTCAAAAGCTGAGTGAGTACAGAACCTTCAGTGTTCTGACCTCGCCAATCCATCAAGTCTACATCAGGCCGATTGTTTTCACATTCCTTGATTCGTGCTGCTGACTATGAAAGTGTTTTGTGTGACACTTTTGAAAGGGTTTCAGTGTGTGAGACTATCCTTCATTAAAGGGTGTGTGTTTTCCGTTTGAATCAAGGTTGCGTGATTGTTTCATTGTCGCGTGACATTGTTCGCTATTGGATGAGTTGCTCAATGTGCAACCTTATGCTTCGTGAAAAAGGTTTATCTCAGTGCGACAGTTCACGCAAGTGAGTGGTCACCGTGTGCTGCCATGTTTTATCAAAATGACTTCATAGTTGAGTGACAATATGCTTTGCGAATGGCTCACTGTCTTGTGATGGAATATTTTGTGAACATTGATAGCCGTCTCTTAAATATATTATATGAAAAACGCTGACTTTTGTGTCTGGCAGGGCAAAAAAATTGTGCAAGACTAAAGAATCGTTGTATCACATAGGCTTGTTGCAGACTGTAGCATGACTCGTCTGGTGATATGCGTCTCGGAATAGTGATTTTGAGTGTTTGTTGACGGTGTTCTAAATCTTATATAGGTTTTGCGAAAATGGTATACAAGCAACTTTAATTTAAATTTGGTGTTTGAAAATATCATCATTGTATGGACTTGAGCACTGTGTGAGAGTATGTTTCATCTGAGATATTGATCGGTGTGTGACTGTGCTTCATGGAATGGGTTTGCGAGTTTGCGCTTCATCGAGTAATAGTTTCAGCAGACGAGTCTATAACCTTTGAAGGGCCTCATGTAACTACGTCTGCTTGGAAAACAGGCATCTATGGACCAGCGAGGTAAACTGAATAAGTTGTGGGATAACATAGAGAAAAAATAACCGAAAGATGAATAGCTTACGAAACTACATCTGTGTGCTATCTTGTTTCAAATGTTTTTCTCCGCTAAATGACTAAAGAAACGACACAGAATTACTTAGTAATCGTCTAATGCCTTTGGTCTCCAATGTTGAGACGAAGCTGCAGAGAGCCAATTTATATATATATATATTTAAACATTTTGTGATTAAATATCTGATGTTATATATTTTAATCCACATGGACTGACAATATTGTCAAATTTTAACGTTGCTGGGTTATATATCCAGACTATACCGACGAGTGGTGTTAAGGAAATTAATAGTTTTGTTAATATATCTGTAAACTTTGCATATACATAATTTAATGAAGTTCCTTTGAATGTGGTAACTGGCAGGTACAGTACTGTAGAAGTGAATTGCTCAGTTTGCGTTTAGTAGCGAACTATTGTGTCTGGATGAATGTCTAGATATCAAACCTACCTTGTAAATACAAATGTGATCTAAACGACACAGGGACTGATGACATTTGGCCCAGTGTTGTCAATGTCAGCCAAACATGTCTTCTATTGTAAATTTATCATGAAAACAACCTGATCATAAAATAACTTCTTAATTATAAATGGTAATTAATATGCCCTTGTTGGAAATTATATATATCTCTCTATATGTATCTGTATATCTATTCCTGAATTTAGCACAGTTATCTTTTTGTTTTCCTGACTACCACTATTTTATGGTTTATTGTGTGAGAGGTATGTGTGACAGGTTTGCTGTGATCTTTTGTTTTTATCAAGTTGCATTGTCCGAATTATTCATTAGTCGAACTGTTGTTTCTTCCATGCTATAGCGGGAAAACTAATTGTAGTACACTAAAATAGACATTTATAAACCAAATATATACATTTTTATGTCTAAAATAAATTTAAAAGTTTAAATGAAACAAATATGTCCATCACAGGATCATACGCACAACGAAATTAACATGTGTGTATTGGTTTTAACTTTTCGTATTGTTCAGTGCTGTAATACAGTCCAGCAACTAAAAAAAAATCATATACTATGTCGTATATAATATATTCATTTCAATTGTACCTCAACGGTAAACAGTGCCTATACAATTAAAAAAAATAATCGAATTATTCAGTACATCTATAAATTATAGCATAGTAAAAACACGTTTAAGGTGAACACCTGGTATAAAATCGTTTCGATGGTTAAAATTAGAAGAAGCGTTGATATGCTAGACGATATAGACGATGACTCGTTTCAACAAGTCATTAAATCACTTATAATGTATTTTAACATAAAGCAAGTTCAACGGTTATTTCTTTATTACATTTTCCGAGAAAATCACGTTTACAAATTAAATAAAACTATTCATTTCGTACTAAGGCTAATATTTAAAAGAAGAGACAAATTTATATATTTTGTAAAACAAGACGCTGCTATGTCACAATTTAAATAAATGTGCCGCTAAAGTGAGCACTGTTTCAAAATATATACAGAGGAAACTTGTTTTTGCTAAATTTTTCAAATGTCATTTTAAATCATATATTTTTATTAAAACATTGCGAAACATTGGATCCCAGTAATAATGTGGTTTTAGTTAAAATTATGGTGCGATACGAATTGCAGCCATTTTGTTCACACTCTCATCCATTTTCTAAAAACAAAATGTGTCTTATAACCTGGGAGAAACAACAAAGTAGACAATTGTAAATGTGTTCTGTTAATGTGCGAGAGAGCGAGCGTTATGTAGTGAACGAATGCTTGAGATAGTTCACTTGTATATTTTAAATTGTTATGGAAGAGTTTGTGTAGATGTACATTTGCGTTCAGCTGAAAATGTTCGTTTTCAGTTCACAAGTTCTTATGGATACCGGTAAACCTGTACGAATCTATAATGAATAATTTGTTTTGTTCAACTGTTAACTGCAGCCCAAAATGTGTGTTTTAGACCGATATCTATACTGTAACTTTATCATCTATCCGAAACGCGTTTGTACAGACGTTGTTGACTAGCTAGAAGTGCTTTGGTTTCGAGCAAGTGTATATCTCAAGCTAATCATGCATGGGTGGGGTAGAAAATATACAGACATATAGACGCCTTATGTAAATGTCTTTGTATAGTTAAATCATAAATGAATATTGTTATGTGTTGTTGTTCTAAATATATATTTGTTTGGTAGAATTCAAATCTATACTTTCCTTGGGTTTCGAATTTCCGCATAATTTAAATAAACTGTTATAGCTGAAAATCGTGTTACAAGACTTAAAGCTATCGCATCTATTGAAATAGGATCTTCATGCTTACATACAGATAACACTAAAAATGAATTAATAATGTCAGATCGCACATTAAAACAAGTTTGATATATTATAACAGACTCTTCTGTAAACGGATGTTAACGCCATGAAGTTTTAAATTTAGCCACAGTGCGGATCTACACAGAAGCATAACTGTCATAATAAACAGGGTTATCAAACGATCTCATGTTCCATGCTGTCTTTATCCAATGGCTGACCTTAGTCAAACAGTTAGATCTACTCAAAGAATTAGCATCCGGCTTTTGCGTAAACTTGCTGTTTACAAATAACCTTGCAATAGTAACATTTACAGCCTCAACATGTTTACATTACAGCCAGTCAACGCTGTATCTACTTCCTATCGGTTAAAGGTGTTTAGATTTATATATACAGTTAACAGCATTTCCAAAACCTATTGATTATTTATGTTTCAATTAGAGTTAAAAATTAAGTTTTACATTGCCAAGTTGTTGAATCTTAATGTGATTATCATAGTAAACAACAATTTAGGCAAATCACTTTTGGAGTTTTGTCTTATCTTGAGGAGTAGGTTCAGTGATGAATGAAGTTAATGTGCTATACACAAGAATATCTAACTACTCAAAAGGGATATTCAGATGAGCTTAACCAGGCGCGGATAGTGCCAATATAGACTGAATTGACACACAATCTAAGAAGGCGTATTTGCGAAATTTCCGATCCAGGTGGATGCTACATAGACTCAAAAACGATTCATCGATTTTTGTCGCAGTGGACAATTTGGACTTCAAATTTGTGTTTCATGTTTTCGCCCTAGTGTTCTTAAAACGTTTTCTAAAGACATATTTTGACACCAGTTCTAATGTTGAACAGACAAAGAAAGTCAACCAAAATTGATTGACGCAAAATCTTAAACAAAAAAAAAAGAGGCACCCATTCTGTTCAAGCGCTATCATACAAAATATACTAATTTATTTGGTATCATAGTCAAAATATTCTTAGAAGTAACCGTTCCTGTAGAGGTTAATTCCATTTTCTAAAAGTTTCTATTGGAATTATGATGGGATATTTGAGGAATATATTATTACTTGTGTAGCCAAGCTTTCTAAAACATAAACACAGAAAAGGTAGCTACCAATAATGTGCGAATTATTAATTAATGTTTTTTCTCAAAATCAACCGACGCTTTACTTTTTATAGATACGGCATGGGGAAGAATCGTCATTGTATACTAGTAAATCGGAGACTTGTATGACAGACGAGTATGTATTCGACAGAGGATTAATATTAAGTAAATATTCAACGGCTACATTCTGCTATCCTTATAAAAACTCGAAATTTAATTTTTGACTTGTAAGCGTTTATATAAGTATTAAATACATGATACGATGTATTTTGTACTTGAATCACGTTAAATTTTCGTTTTGTTACATATTACATAAACAACAAATAGAAAAGTGTATTTAGCGCTTGGTTATTGGTTTTGTTTGGCTAATCCCATTCTCTGTAAATACATTATGAAATTCCAAATATCAGAAATATCACAGCCCACCAGATGAATCCGGTGGACATGAATCCGGTGGACAAAGCCAAGAGATCCGAGCACAAGTCATTAGCATCCATGACTTACATTGTCAAGATTACAGCCAACCCAATTGACCTTAGTACATCTGTAAATACGAATGAAACAAGGAGAGAGATAGAGTAAACGCATCAAATCGATATGAACGGTAAAGTAGACACCCTCTAATCTGATTGGAAATCTTACACACACTTACGAAGTAAGAATTGACATGACCTCTTGGTCTGTCAATCAGTGGGAGTGTAAAAGGTAACTTATCGATTTGTTCACCCGATTTCTGATTAAAACAAGGTTTAAAAAACGGTACTAATCATGACCACGATTAGCAGCGCTGGATCCTGGAAATTGGAAATTAAGACGTCAACTTCCTGCCAGCTTTATGTGAACAGTTATTAACATAGCAAACATGTGATTATGTTGGGTTTCTTTCTTTCCGATTTTTCTCCTGCGATTTTTCTAGTATCCGTCAAGGTTATTCTCAGGACATCGGTCTAGTTTTAAATGTTAGCTTCAACATATACTATCTGGACAAAGCGCGAAAGTTGATTATGATTTAAATGCGGGGTTTACAGGTACTATATTGGAGTATTCCCAGCAAATTTAAAAGATGTTTTATGCTTGAGATAGATCGTGTTTTATTCAATTGGCCAAAGCGAATCGCTTCACATACCCATCAACTAGCCCCAAACAAGACCGACTATTTCTGGGTCTTTAACCGTTCAATGACGACTTGACATTTTACATTTATTTTTTTTACAAGAGATCAACATATGTATTTCATGTCTAATTATTACAAAAACTAAAATAAAGAATTATTAACACGTGTTATTATCTATGGAAATGTCCCAAAAAGTTAATAAAGCCACGAGGCATTGTATTTAAACAGCCTACTTTTCGTAATGAAAATTCACGATTTTTTCCTCAAATATTAAAAAAATACAATTCCTTTTAATGTTAGTATAAACGATTATAGGAATGCTGTTCCGCTGTGCGCACGAAGCCGAAAATTTACACTATGCCTTCAGTACTTGTCGTCATGACGATACTCGTCAAGCCCGCACTAAACCGTCAGTATTAGTCATCATGGTAATTGAACTGAACTCCGTATAGGAAGGCTTTGTGTGATTTCTACAGACATGACTATTCCAGGTTAAGACATGTATTGTCGGATTCTGTGAAACACTTTCAATTTCCTGTGGTATGACACGAATAAGGATATTAGTTAGAGAGACCGTCAACAAGGCAGGAAAAAATCTTTAAATATTTTCTAAATGTGAAACTCAACTAAGAAGATAGAATCGATTTTATTGCTCCATCTTAATATTGAAATTGAGTACAAGCGTCGTATACGCAAGTAAATAGTTCTAAGTTTAACGGTTTAACGTGGTACTTAAGGGTATTTCACTAATATGACGATCTTTTGTGGAAAACTGGCTGGAAACCTCGGGCAAGCCACCCCGCAATGGCCGTAGCTCATTGATGTTTTTATACGGTTGGAAAATGAATGCGTCATATTTTCAAAAGTAAAGAAGGCTGCCATTACTTTCTGAGTTCTGGTTTGTACATATCATTTAGCGTAAAAAAAAGCGACGCACAAAACATTACGATATCACTTTGACAAATTCAAAACTGGCATTTCAATTCATGTGTGCTGTTTGGTTTAAATCGGTCACCCTAAATCATATATTTATAATCGATTCCGTTACCATCGTGACCACCTGGTACCCTAGTCCAAAGAGCTTAATAAGAATCGTATCGAATTATGTATTTTCAGTTTGAAACATCATTTAGAAAATGTCACAGCTCACATAAGCTTTAAACCGGCCTTTTTTTACTTTTGACCATCTTGTATTTTATGAAAATTGGCCGACTTTTAGTAATCTGTGCTTTAGTTGTCACTTGATCCATATAAAGTCTGTTTATACTAAATAAGCCAAAATTAAGAATATAAAAAAATAAAACTTTAAATGGAACTAGTTGATCGATTGGAAAATCATTTAGTAATGTAATGTTAATTAAATCTCAGAAACCATGTATATGCTTTGCAGTCTTCGTAATTAAGCAATTATTCGGATTGTAAAAGTGTAATACAACATTACGTCATCTTAAACTACATGTATACCTTGTCCCTCATAATAAGCATTTACCAAATAAAAAAACAGACACACAATTAATGTAGTGAGTAGCCTTGGTATTCTTTATTCCATGAAAGCGTGTTTCTATCGCATGGACTTTACATTATTCATCGATCTGCAAAATGGTGTTTTATTTCCTTAAGATCAGCAATTTAAACTGCAAAAAATATTGAGGGTTGTTCATTTGGTTTTGGTCCCCGCTGCGTGTTGTGTAAATAACCTTCGTATTTCCCATTGACAGATGTCTGAGATTAGTGGCATTATTCCACTTGAAGCAGTTCTAGAGGAGAAACCTGGAGATCTGATAACAAGTTAGTCAGTAGAGATAATGTTTACTTCCAGGACTAACATGTCATTTTATCCCTAACCCAATTTATTCAAGTACATCCTCAAACAGGAAAGAACAGCAAGAGAGAAAAAACGTCGCTAAATCAATGCTGTAGAGGAAAACAGACGCCAGTTTATATGACAGGAAATCGAACTGACAGCCGTGTTCGCGTAATACCAATTGTTCATTGATATCTGCAACTCTCTGTTCCAGCCCTTTATCAATTATTGCTTTGATTACAGATGCCGATCTTGTCGTATTTCTATTCTAAATGCTTTTCAATTATACCAAGCATTATCGCCGACAGTGCTGGATTGTATACATTAGAATAATGGACTGGTGTAACTTCAGGAGTTATGATCTGTACAACCAAAGTAATAAAAAGAAATCCTTCGTATTTAGAGTTTTTTAACGAATGGTCATAAATTTGATAGATGTAAAGAAACGGAATAATTTGTTTGTAAACTCATAATTACCAGGAACAAATTTATGGTGTCACAGGTGGGGATATTTCCTATAACTTCCAATCAGCTTTTCCTCTTGTTGCACAGCCTCAACTTTTAGTTGCTATACGGATCTTGAGAATAAAGCATGGCTTATGTTTGCCGGATGCATCCGATAAATTAATTAATTTAGGGTTAACTGAAGAACGGTTGATGCATCATTAATAACTTTTAATTATTTCAAATTGTCATCTATAAAATAAACCACATTTTCACTTAACCCATACTAAAATTATCAAAAGAGAAAGAAGACAAAACATCATAAACTTATAACAGAATAGATATAGAATAAAAGTATTCTTTAACGTCTTAAAACGTAAAAAAAAAAGTTTTGAGAACAGGATAGGAGAGAGCGTCGACACTGAGAGGTCCAGTGCCCGAGGCCATTATTACTTGAGCACACTCAGACCTTGTTAAGACTCTGGTGATCGGTACTCCGAGTTTTTCTCCGTTTTTTCCTATTCTTTGTGATTCTGTGAGTACAAATCGATGCACATTCCGCCTCGTGAGTACGCTGCTGTGAAGCTGTGTTGTCAATAAAAAAAACATGCACTAAGCTGATTTTGTCGGCTTCTTCGGTGTGATTTTGTTTGTCACTTATAAAACATTTTGCCCCTATGAAGGTCTAATTGAAGTCGAAAACAACATCCACAAGCATTAATAAAAACCTATTTTTATCTGATGAAATATGTCTTAAAAACATGTTTTAAACAAATCAATTGTTATTTTGGATTTTTATATTTAATTTAACGATACAAATCGATTTAAAATGGTGAAAAATCCAACACACTTGATTGGTCAGAAGCTTCATGACGTATGCTATGGAGAAGAAGTCATTGTATAAACCCCATAAAGCTACGCCACAACTCTTGACGGGAAAATCTTGATTGCTTGATAGCTAATAATTGAACCATAACTGTAATTTATAATTTGACGCAATTAGCTTTATTCATTACCACAAATGACCACAATAGGCCAAAAACTAACAGTTTAAAGAGCAATTTACAACGATCTTATTTTTACGTCATGGCGGAAAAGTGCCTTCATCGCCGAGTCACGGTAGGTACGTTTCATTATTTATGCACCCTTCCTTAAATTGACCCTATTCATTCTACACTGCACACTTCAGGCCCGTGGACACCACAATTTCAAACCGGATTAAGAGATTTAATCTGGTGTTAGCAACAAATCGTCTTTCGAGCAACTGGCCCCAGATATTATGACGTCACAGTGACTCATAAAGTCGATGTGATCCTTCTAAATCTAAATCACCTTCATTTAGTTTGTGTGAACAGTCACTACTTAAATAACGGTTTGGTTTGTAATTGTAATACAACATTACTCAAGATTAATACAAGTTGTCGTGGGAACAGTCATTTTTTCTGAACTAGGTTAGAATTTAAACTGGTTCCGATTTGACTGTTCACACAAACTGACTAAAGGTGGTTTAGGTTAAGAATGGTCACATTGACCCTATGCCTTATTGCGAAGTCATAATATCTGGGACCAGTTGCTCGAAAGACGATTAATTAAATCCAATCTCTAATACCGGATTAGAGATTTATCATCAACTGGGGTCAGTTGCTCGAAGGACGATTAGCCGCTAACACCAGATTAAATTGCTAACACCGGGTTAGAAATAGATCTTCAGTATGGCGTGAAGGAATCTAATAGCGGATTCAATTTAATAGCGCTTCGAGCAACCGACCCCTCGGGCTTTTAAGCCGGTCCGTTCACACAGGAATTTTTAGCCGATTTAAACGTTGAAAACGGCACAAAGCCACATAGAATGAAGTTAAAAGTGACTCGTCGAATACGAACTTTCAATCCAACGTGGAGTCGAACAATAACACATCATATTGGATTCAGATATGTGTTATCCTCTGTAATTATTATTTGAATTGGGTCTAACGTATACTTACGGTTATTGAACTCACATGACAATATGCGGGCCCAAAGGGTGGAGGAAACCACCCTCAAAAACACTGGCAACAAGCAAAGCAAGACAGTAAAACCTCAGGACGTTATACAAGAGGTCAAAAACAGATTGGCTTAATCTTGCCAAGAGCACTTGGTCAATAGGGAATTCCCCCCAGGCCTCCGCTGTTAACTTTCAAGCATTTTAGGACGTCCAAAGTAATACATTGTGATGGTGGTAATTTATACTGGGTTATAGGTTGCCAAGAGGAATAGCTGATGACCCGAAGAGATGTAAGCATTGTTTTGCTTATTTAAATTGCTTTGAACTTGCTCAGTACAAGGGTTTGTTTATCCAATAAAAGAACAAATACATGTTTCGAAACATATGTATATTTTCGTTTTAGAAATAAGAATCTACCAAAATAAGAACGGTCGGAAATAAGCAATTAATATTGTCCAGCACCCAGTATACATTTCGTGTCACAGCTCACCCTAACAGAACTAAATACTTTTGTTATGAGCGCGAGCGTAATACACAATTAATTAACTATCTACTTGGTTTCATGTTTTTTTTATTATCTCAAATCCTTTATCAAGTCCTCTGCAATATAAACAAATCAACTCGTTTTCCCTCAAATACCTAATATTGATGTAAAAAATAGTGCAGATTTTGATCCGAAGGCGTCCTGCGAGACGTCGTTAAAATATTGAGGAAGTAAACTCTAATGTTACTGTGACTTTTGTTGTCTTTGTAAAAAGTACACCACTGGATTTTGCCTTGCAGGCAAATGTGTCTGTATTTTGAATGTTTTTGCGGAACAATTATTCTATTACAAATCACCTTTGCACAATGCATTTGGGAATGTTTTACTCCCCGCTGTCTTGCTGGACCCCTTGGGCGTATAATTGACATATAATGTTTTTCCCTATTTTCGTTAAGACATGTAAACTGTATGACAGTAAATAAACTACTATTAATTCTGAATAGAAATAATATACCATTTGAGTCTTTAAATTAGTTAAATGAGATGGTGTTGAATATAAATCGGAGAATCACAAAAGACTAGACTCTCCAACGGGGTTTTTGACAAATGTAAATATGAATTTCCAGCGATGGAGCGATACTTATGTGTATTAAATCTTAATTTCCAAAAGCTCGATAAACTTATTGAATAAATTTCCCCAGTTGGTCGATGAAGTATTTACTTAATTTATTTTAAACATTTAATTTTTCGAATAGCACATCTAACAGAAAACATTTACTTTTTTTTTATAGAGTAGACCTAAATTTTAACAAAAGTTTGCCGAACTATAGACTTTGTATTTTAAAATGACTTTTATAACATTGAATTCTACTTAGAAATTAATTAATTTGGTGTTTTAGCAATTACCTATAGAAAAAAATGCGCTGTGAGTTTTGCTGTGGATATTCCAGAAATATAAACATAAATAACGTTATTACTATCATCTGTATTTTAATTAGCTCAGGAAACAATTATTTATGTTTTTTTATTATTTAAAAATTGATATGTACACGATATTTCTGCAAAGATGTGATTCAGTACCTAATGGTAGTCGGGTCGGGTCTTGGTCAGTACGTTCTTCTTTAATATATTATTAAATGATTTTCTAGCCCTCTGCAGCTTATATATGAAGAGAATATACATAATAAAGAACACAGCCCAGCCATATTATTGAGACAAACAAATACCATTTGTTTTTGGCTCTTCCAACTTTTTCCCTCCACAGACTCTCTGTTAAAGCATACCAATAGCTTAAATTCTTGTCAACGACAGGTTTTGACTCGGTGTCAAATGATTACAGTGACCTCCATAGCAGTTCCAAGCGATATTATTACACTGCTCCAATGTTTGTCGATCCAAAAGAAAATCTGCTATATAAACGAAATGTCCATACAAGCTACAGATGATTTTATTGGCTTATTTGCTACTATTTTTATCATGGACGTTGACAGAATCACCCTAAATATCACAACAGCCCCACTATCAAAAAGCCATGTTATCATAATAATTGCAAAAGAACCATTGACTGTCCAAATTGACAAAATAGTAAAGCCAAGGCAGAGTTAATATTATAATCCACTGGCTTTTATAATATATCCTTCTGATATTGTAAATAAATTGTCAACAATTTGACATTTGTTTAAGAGGCATTTACAAGATGATGTACTAAACATAACACAAGGCTTTATGGATTACAACTTCTAGTTTTTTAAGGGTGCAACGTTTCAATGTCTATTCAGGCATCGTTCTCAAGCATATATGAATTTGACATAACATTCAACCTACGTAAAATTTGACAAGATTAGGAAAATTATTAAGGCAGGAGATAATCGGAATCCCAGTTTTATTGCTTACAAGCACTATGCTGTACACAATTAAAATAGTGAGCTGCTCTGGTTACTAAAAAATCACTATATTGATGTATTCCTCTATGTGGGTTCGTTTCAAAGGTAAACTGGTCAAAAATTGTATTACGCTCTAGCTTTTAGTTATGAGTTAATGTATTGGTATACTAATTGTCATGCATAACGAAGCGTCGCCTTTGTTGACAACACTAGCTTAAGCTAAGTTTTCTCTCTCAGTTATAATTGAATTCGCAAGGGCAGCTGTAGTGGAAGCAGTCGGTTTCCCTTGACAACTTGGGGTCATACTGCTTTTACCATATTGGTGGTAATAAAGCAGCATGGTAAGCAATTTTTACATAAATACGGTTGCAAAATCATAACACTAGCAACCTAAATGGCTAAATGAGAAAAAAATGGTATCTTGTTGACTTTCGAGTGCAATGCGAGTCACATTTTGCCACCACATCACATCTTGTGACCTGCTTCCAAAAACTCAGATTGAAAAATATAATAACCAAAGCGTGCCTTTTCATTTGTAGTGTGATGTAAGACCAAAACAAAAATATGAAACATTTTGTAAGTAATAATTAACTT
The DNA here is from genome assembly GCA_031763545.1 of Mopalia muscosa. Classification (NCBI taxonomy): domain Eukaryota; kingdom Metazoa; phylum Mollusca; class Polyplacophora; order Chitonida; family Mopaliidae; genus Mopalia; species Mopalia muscosa. The sequence goes on along the minus strand of JARFOD010000001.1, from coordinate 1,802,929 downwards.
TAACAATTATGGTTCAAAACGGTTAAATACTGACATCATGTCTGTAATAAGGGGTATCCTGCTTTTGTAATAAGTCTTCACAAAAGACTTTCAGAATATAAATTAACAACGTGCCGTGTTTGTGATTTAGTTAAAACGCTCTAACAACAACCCGTATGGATATTCAAGTGGACAGTTCGATTCATTAATCAGGTCAGGATGTTGATTGATCAAAGCAAATCATTATAATGCCTCAGATAATGGTTGTTCAACAGGTTATTACACGATTCGGTCGAATATGGTTTAGTATTTCAATACAAGTAGCTCAAGCTGTGCTGCCATTGCATGGTCTGTCCGTTTTAAGTTCTGACCGTTTTAGCTAGAGATGTCCATGCTGTTTCGGGAATTCTGGAGAAAAAACAACTAAAATCAAGCTTTTCCGAGTTTCCATAGTAACATATTTGAATTACATATGTAAGGCCAGCAGTGTGATACTATGACTTTGTGTGTCTACTTTACCAGAAAGTAAACTGGCTGCGGGAGAATATCCATGGAAACCAACGCACGTGGTGACTACCCACTTCGGGACTGCGAATTTGTACAGTCTTCGAAAGCGGATAAAACTTCGAACAGTTACTCAGTCTTTATGTCAATCTTTATTATGTTTTCATAACAAAATGTTTCTTGGAATTGTCTACAATACTATTTTCAGATATATTTTGTACTTAATGTATTGGTTAACACTCCATCCATTGTATGCTTATAGATCCCCATGTGTTTTAGATTAATATACAATTATTTATAAAATCCAGACGGCCGACTACAGTATAACAAGCACTGATGCATTGTTACGGGAATCAGGCACACCTCACAACTCTCACACACACTTTATGATTAAACACAAACTGATGAGGCCATAGGTGGATAAAAGGTGATCAGTGTGTTACATACAAAACATTATTAATCACTAATTACACAGAAAAAAAGAGAAAATTCACTAGCGTTGCTACTGTTGTTCACATTTAATTTAAAAGATGAAAAAAAAAAAAAAAATTACTCGAATACCTTGCTGTGTGTCAATGGTAAAAGCTGTAAACAGATCTAGACATTTGGTTAAAATCATTACCGGATTACCCACGTGTCAAAACCGAGAAAATGTTTAAAATCTGACAAAACAAAACGCTTCACAGACAAGGTTATAGCCCAGACTAAACACGCGGAGTGCTATATTCTTTTATGGGTCGTTTCATTTCATGTTATGTTTTACTGAAATTATTCGATTACACATGTATTTTTATACAAATGTCTTCTTTGGATATAACAAGCCCAATGAGGTTTTATTTCCACCGCAACTTACATGGTGCTGAATAAAAACGAAATGAAACAAGTATCGAGTCTAAAAAAATTCTGCTGGTAAATAATGTATGTTTTAATCCATAAATCAAATATCTAACCTCCCATACAAAGCGTATCCACCTGTTGCCCTGGTGATCTCAGGGTAATATGGCAACATGATTTCTTTGTACTGTCATGTGAGTGTCCTGTCATGTCTTTGTTTGTTGCCAGTCATATCGAGGGTGGTTTCCTTTCCATCACGGGATGGAGGCAACCCCCCTTTCTGTGGAAAAGAGCTGAAATACAAATCTCGTTATTTTTAGCCATACTCGTCTTTTGCTTGTTATGGCCATCCTTATTAACCGTTAGGGTGTATGCTGCTCTTCAAGCATTAGAGCAATAGGAAGCTAATCCAACAACTCCCCTAACTCTAGGATTTGCTTACATATGAGTCAGACTTACTTACTACTCTGCCCTTGGTGACGGCCATAATCTATTAGAATCAAAGTAAAAAGTAATACTGGATTCAACTGAGGCGTATGCACCAAGTGTCGATAATCATCTGGCGAATAGTTCAGTTGTATTTTAACTGTAAGATATTCAGGTTTTCTCTTAATATCCATTTTTTAAGCGCACAAATGGTGGCTTCTTTATTATATTCTGATGAAAATACTAACAAATTATTTGGTGTGCTTCTTGTCTCTAAGCTATTATTTATATCCCCCCCCCCTTCTTTTCAATGGAATATATCTCACAACAAAGGTTTTACAATTTGTTTGTTTCATTTTATTGTTTGTTGTGCCCTTCTTATGATAAATTGATGTAATATACTATTATACAAGTTTCCTTTTCAAAGTCAATATGTCAATATAACTACTCAGTTATTCCAGGTTTCCATTGTCGTGATATCCGCTACAGACGCGACGATTGGTCATTCGTAGCTGATCGTGGATCTTCTCTGAAATGTCAGGCTTCGACACGAGTCGATTAGTTCTGGTACGATTCGGTGCGCTTGGGTGCGGCATGTTCATGATTGGTTCCAAGTGACATGATTTGATATCCCGTTCAGAGACTATGATATACCTTCCGATAGGATAGTCCCGATTGAATCCACGACTGGGTCCACAAACAAAGTGTCCAGTTTGGGACGATTTAGTACGTACAGATACGGATACTTCCGATGCGTTCATCACAAACACAGGCGGTTTTTTTAGATCCCTTTCAGTATAGGGTTAGACAGTGGTCACGATTTGAGCTACGATTGGACCCGACGGATATATATACAGGCCGATTGACCCTGGACTGAATTATTTCCTATCTTATACTTCTCAACAGAGCAGGGGATTTTCTTGCCCAAGTTTGTCCCCGATCACCACAATTTCGAAGTACGAATTAATGCGATATGTCGCACTTTGTAACGACCCAATGCGTCCTGATGTGATGATCACGACTGGCTACTAATTAGTGGTGATCATGGGACTTTGTTTTTAATGCTACGTTCCCTCTATTACCATTGGCGGCACGGTTGAAATGGTCGCTTTAATCGTGGGGATCTTGGAAGTCAGTCATGGTAATTGTTTTAATCAACGTCTTAATTTTGGAGTAATCGTTGGGATTCTTTCCGATCTTGAAGTCAGTCATTGTAATTGTTTTAATCAACGTCTTAATTGTGGAGTAATTGTGGGGATTCTATCCGACCTTGAGGTCAGTCGTGGCAATTGTATTGATGCTAGACATTTTTTTAACCGTTCAAAATTTTCCTTCGATTAACACCAGTGTCACGACTGACCTCAAGATCTGATAGTATCACCAATATTAAGGCGGCGATTAACACGAGTGCCACGACTGACCTCAAGATCTGATAGGATCACCACGATTAAGACGGCGATTAACACGAGTGCCACTATTGACCTTAAGAGCTGATAGGATCACCACGATTAAGACGGCGATTAACAAGAGTCCAACGGTTGACCTTAAGAGCTGATAGGATCACCACGATTAAGACGGCGATTAACACGAGTGCCACGATTGACCTCAAGATCTGATAGAATCACCACGATTAAGACGGTGATTAACACGAGTGCCACGATTGACCTCAAGAGCTGATAGGATCACCACGATTAAGACGGCGGTTAACACGAGTGTCACGACTGACCTCAAGAGCTGATAGGACCACCACGATTAAGACGGCGATTAACACGAGTGCCACGATTGACCTTAAGATCTGATAGGATCACCACGATTACTCCACGATGAAGACGCCGATTTCAATCATGCCGCCAATCGTGATCGTGGGAACTTATCATAAGCTAGTGAAAAGCAGAATCCACTAACCTGGTTTCTTTCCTTGTGGGTTAATATTACCTGATTTAGCACCGGCTAAATGTTCTTAGAATAGATGTATGTATGTCGCAAAAGAACACGTATACTAACGCATTCAACGAACTGCATATTAAACAAAAAAAATATAATTTTAACATTTACAGTAGTCCTTTATATTCACATAGCAAGAAGGTAAATAGAATGAAAAATTTTCATTAAAACACCAATATGGTTCTTTAAAACGGATTTTATTATAGGAAACTGATTCTTTCCTTCCTAATCTCTCCACTTTGTCGCCTGAAACCTCATGTATGAATCACCAGCTGGCGTTTTAACTATCCAATTATCTCCATCAAAGGTAGCTTTTATAGGCAGGTTTTCAATAGACTTTTATATACAAGCCGTGGTTTCCTTTTTTTAATATCCGTTTGGATACAGACTAACCAGTTTTTTAAAACCCCAATGACGAATTGCACCAAGATGTATAGCTTTCACAGCTTAACCAGTAGATGATGTGCCTTTTTTTCTTTATTCGTGTCTATTATATTCGGTTTAACCTTTTAAAAATCAGATGTTCCAAAGGGACACAGCCTTCGGGAATACTGTTGTTAATGGAGTCAAGCCACAGTAGATTATGTTTTGACCTTTCTGTTTTCAATTCAGTTTTTGTTTTGTGGAAATATGCATTATGATGGTGAATGAGATGTTTACCGTTAAACAGATAATGGGGGACTTCATCATTATTATAACATGCGTCTCATCTTCTGATTTGATGGCTGATAAAACAGCTGCGAATCAAGTGGGTGATTAAGATCCTAACTCTTAATGTTATTGGTCTGGTTTCATTTTGTAGCCTCTTATTGATACATCTCAGTTAGTCACGGTAATGCATATGTTGTTAAAATCAGGCCGACACTTGCTCTGCGAATTGACGTCTCGTCGAACTCAATGGTATCTTGGTTTGTTTTGAAGGATTATTCATTCCTTCGGACTGATTGTCATGCAGCCCGATCTTTCGTAGTATTTGTTTTAGGGTTATAAGGTTATCGGCAGTGTTTATATTACACAAGAAATTGACCAGGCTTCGACTTCGTTTACGTGCCTTGTGTTTAAGATACCGTAACCATTAAACATTATGTGTACACAAAATAAATGCAAAATGATTGCTTATATATATGTTATTTAAAAGGCTTCGGTAAGCACTTTTGCGTTTGGTTAAATTTTGCCGCCTATGGCTCATTGGGCCACTATGTCGCATGCGCGTGGAAGTCAGTGAAAATCCCTGTCAAGCGAGTACTGGCTGATGTTGAATTTCCTAACAGATAATCTGATGTCCGCTAACCAGTTCGCAATTGATTTATTGAGATTTTCTCTGGTGTTCTTTCCGGTTTGCAGATGTACTCGAATAAATTACGTTTGAGATAAATTGTCTTAGAAGAATGCGAGTAAACATGTTTTTCATCGATGGTATTATAATGACTCCAGGCTTTCCCCCCAATACTAATCAATTGGAATAATACCACTGATCTTAGGCATCAATAAAGAGAAGCCCCAGGGAATATTTGCCAAACCACACAACAAGATGGCCAAGCTAATCCAGTCTAACCAAGGGGAATTACACTTTATTTGACTTTTGCATGTTTGAAATGTTTGCTGTTAACACAGATAAAAGCCTTAGCAAAATAAAATGCAAAGTGAACAAAATATTAATAATAAAAATGAACAGCCGTGTAGTATTTTTTTCTAAAGAGTTGAGAGCTGTGCCTCCACTGCCCCAACTGGTTGATACAGCATACCTGTACCCCCGATAATGTTTGTTAGATTGATTGGGGTTTAACACCATACTTTATGTTATTTAACTCACATGACGACGCGCCAGCCAAATGGGAGAAGGACACCACCCTCGACGTTACTGCCAACAAACAAAGACAACAGAACCAACACATGCCAATCAAATGAAGAACTACATATATCACAAACAGTTCAGCTTCCTGTTGCCACTCCGTGAATGTAAGCATACTATATTGATTGAAGATTATTTGCCTATTGTATCTTCTTTACCTTCAGCTTGTCTGCTTGATATCATATAGACATATTGAACCGCTATGTAACCGAAATGACAAGAAATTAAAACAATTCTACAAAATCTTTGTTTAATTCTATTTTCGTATATATGATTTGTGTATTTGACCACAAACACATTTTCTTTTCACCCCAAACGGAAAATAATCACATGACCACAGGCTGGAGCTTGGAAGAGTTTTCAAATGTCATTCAGATATACAAAATGACAATCATCTTTTGCTGCATTGCAAACAGACATATACATTTTACAATGCTCGGCAAGTTAATGGTGAAAAAATTTGTTATAGGATGAGAATCTGGTGTTCTTTCAACGATGTTCGTCGAGTGATTGAACTACATGTCGCGTGGATCTTTCGTTTTATTTTTTTGCTTTACGACACATTTTGCGCATAGGCAAACAATTTGTATTTCCCTTACACTGCAATTTTTATTATATGTTTGACATTTAGAACTAGCTGCATTTTTCATTCCTTTGATGTATTTTGTGAATGAAGCTATTCATATGTTTTTGAAAGGGCGTAATTGTTGTTTCTGCAAGTTGTCATTGATTTTGTGAACGGACATGTGAGAAAGACGAATCCACTATAGACTGTTTCTGTTCATAATGATATTTTTATGGAATCAAAGTCTGGCAATAATTGGCGTCAAAGGATATTAAGATATTGTTCCTAAACTTTGCTCAAGTGCATGGAATTACTTTAGTCAGGTGGAATGATATTACCACATATCACTTTACCAAGGTGGACTGCTAGTAGCATAAATTACTTTGCCATGGTAGAATGTAATATAAACATATTACGTTACCAAGGTGGACTGTTAAAGCATAAATTACTTAGCCAAGGTGGAATGATATTAACACATATTATCCTACCAAGGAGGACAGCTATTAGCATACATTACTCTGCCCAGGTGAAATG
>JARFOD010000001.1:1763461-1796191 GCA_031763545.1 Mopalia muscosa | reverse complement strand
TTGAGGTTTGTAGTAAATTCAGGGAGCTGGTATCTATTGAGGTTTGTAGCAAATTCAGGTAGCTGGTATCTATTGAGTTTTGTAGTAAATTCAGGTAGCTGGTATCCATTGAGGTTTGTAGTAAATTCAGGGAGCTGGTATCTATTGAGGTTTGTAGCAAATTCAGGTAGCTGGTATCTATTGAGTTTTGTAGTAAATTCAGGTAGCTGGTATCCATTGAGGTTTGTAGTAAATTCAGGGAGCTGGTATCTATTGAGGTTTGTAGCAAATTCAGGTAGCTGGTATCTATTGAGGTTTGTAGTAAATTCAGGTAGCTGGTGTATATTTAAATGTGTAGTATTCAGGTATCCAGTGTCTATTTAGTTGTGTAGTGTTCAGGTAGCTGGTGTATATTTAGTTGTGTAGTAATCAGGTATCCGGTGTCTATTTAGTTGTGTAGTATTCAGGTAGCTGCATGGTCTAGGTGCCTGCCTGGGTTTCTGGTATATTTATGTTTCTGATATATTCTGGTATATTTTCGGTTCTTGTGAATTAAAACGTTTTTTTGTATTTATGTTTCTATGAGCATACAGGCTTATGGTATATTCAGGATTCTGGTATATTCAGGCGTATGATATATTCAGGGGTATGGTATATTCAGGCTTATGGTATGTTCAGGATTCTGGTATATTCAGGCTTATGATATATTCAGGGGTATGGTATATGCAGGCTTATGGTATGTTCAGGATTCTGGTATATTCAGGCTTTTGGTATATTCAGGCTTCTGGTATATTCAGGATTCTAGTATATTCAGGATTCTGTTATATTCAGGATTTTGGTATATATTCAGGTTTCTTTTATATCCAGGATTTTCAGGCTTCTGGTATATTCATGTTGTGGTATTGTGTTGTTCTTTTGTTTTTTTTTGTTTTTGGGGGTTTTTTATTTTGTTATTTTTATTTTTATTATTTTTTATTTTTTATTTTTTTTTGCACGTTCTTTTTCAATATGTAGATGTCTACTATATTGAGGACTTTGTCAAATTAACGTTTTTGAATATATACACGAGTCTGTTATATCCAGATTTCGGCAATATAAAGGTTTTTCGTGTGTTAGAGTTTCCTAAATATTTATCTTTCTGAAAGTTTTGAGTATGGGGATATTCAGTTTTTTGATATAATCTAGTTCCAGGCTTTCTGGTAAATTCAGGTTTCCGTTTACCTAGGTCTGTATATTCAGGTTCCAATTGACAGATATCAGTAATGTAAATTGAACATTAAATGTGTTGACATATAGCGTATATAGTAGCAGTTTGCACAAACTAGCAATAATGACTCATTGTATTCATTGATTAACTATATAGCACCAATGCCGAGTTTAACACATAAACAATTTTGTCATGTATCAAGAAATAGGAAAGAGCGGTGGATTATGCAGTCTTTGTACTTTTATCTTTTTTTAGGGGGGAGGGGGGGGGGGGGTGGAGGGGGGGGGATCAATACTGAAGTGGTGCATTTTTTCCATTTGTATACGTTTCTAGAGCGCCTTACCACTTAACATATCCAAATAATATAGGCCAAAGGTTAAGATATGCCATAGTTGTCTTTCCGGAATCGTTCAACAATTCCATTCAAAGTCAGAAAATATACATCAATAAGGTACTGCATTGGTTCGCTTTGGTCTTTTTACTTTCTTCGCGTTAAATTAATTTGAAGATTTTTAATGTGCCACATTATGTTTTCCGGGGCCTGCATCGAGAATTGTTTAATATTTAAAAGCAAACTTTATACATTTCTACAATCCAACCAGGTACTTAAGTCGTGTCTTTTGTTTGCTTCATGTTTTCACAGCACTTAACTAATTTCAATATTGTAATTTTCTAGGTCAAGGGTTGTGTTAGGTCGTACTTTGCTTTCCGGGACCATCACGAGAACAATTTAATCTTTTTAACCCAAACTGTTGCATTTTGCTATTTCTGTGTGTCTTAAGCGCATAACTAATTTGCATATTACAGTTGTTTGGGTCAAAGTAAATATTTCTGGAGCCTACCTCATACCGTTGAATATAACCAAACTTATATTTGAGCTTATCAATTCAGATATTTTTACACCTCTACAGTATATGACTAATTTGTGTATTGAATGTTTTTAAGTCGATTGCCTATCAATTTATTTAAACCTAACTTCATATATACATCTATCAGGTCATTTTGCTATTTTTACAAGTCTAACTGAGCGCTTAACTGAGTTGGATATGGCCGTTTTATCAAGAACCATTCAATATTTTTAATCCAAGAAATATATGTATTTTAATCCGGAGCTTATTGGTATGGTTACATTTCTACAACGCAAGCCTAATTTGTGAAGTTTTATATGTGAACATTTGGTATCGGTTTTGGAGACATGTTGTGAGGATGGGGATATTCTGAATATCTAAGACAGTTATGTCATCATTGAGTGAAAAGTTCCTACAGTATTGGACTTATTATAAACCTACAATTGATAGGTAGTGTATCCTACCACTAAATGTTCACACCATGTTGACATTTGTTTTTATTATATATATATATTATTAAGACTTGCTCACTTCTGTTCTATAGTTTAAATAAGTATGTGGCACATGGAGGTCACAAACATTTTGTTCTTCAAGCGCTTAACCGGTCTTATAAGCCTCCTGTTCTTCAAACTTCCAACAGAATGAGGTTGAAGGGGGTCACAAGCTTCCTGTCCTTGCAACTCCCAAACCGGAGGAGGTCATAAGCCTCCTGTCCTTGCAACTCTGAACCAGAAGAGATCATAAGCCTCCTGTCCTTTCAATTCTTAACCGGAGGAGATCATAAGCCTCCTGTCCCCCAAACTCTGAACTGGGGGATATCATAAGCCTCCTGTCCTTTAAATTCTTAACCGGAGACCATTAGCCTCCTGTCCTTCAAATCCTTAACCGGAGTAGATCATTAGCTTCATATCCGTCAAACTTCGAACAGAGGGAGGTTAAAGGCTCGTCCTTAATAAGCCTCCTACCTTTAAATTCTTAACCAGATGAGTTCATAAGCCTCCTGTCGTTCAAACTTCAAATCGGGGAAGGTCATAAGCCTCCTGTCCTCTAAACTCTTAACCTGACTTATTTACCAAAATTAAAGAAGCTGTGTAAAGTATTTTGTGCTTTGGGGACTGGATAATTTACTTGGTACAGACAAGTACATGTGGGGAAAGTCATTCAAGGTTATCAAAAAATAGATGTCTATAAAAAAAAAAGTTTTTATAGTACTATTATTTTAAGCTTTTAACAGGTTTTTACAGGTTATTATATATCAGGGAATGTTCCTTACTATTATCTTATGCATTAGATGGTGGCGAGCCAAAACAATCCAGGGAACTGGGTCGTGTTTAACATGAACTATTAAGCTTTATGTAATCATTTTAATGTAGGATTCTTTCTGCCTTGATGCTATTGGTAACAATTAGCTGTGGGACACTCTGTCAGACAGAATTCGGCGCCAGATAACATGACCGATCAGTCTCTCGTTCACTGAAATTAAGCATCTGATTGAATTTGTAACTCGACTTGCCATTGGATACAGTCTTCGTCAGTGAAAAAAGAGAATATCGCAAACGTTTGGTAAAAAAGGCAAACAAATTCTAGCTCCTCATGCATCGATAGTTTTCAAATAATATTTCTATTGTAAAATGAACGTTTTTGTATAAGAACAAAAATTTAAGAAACAATTTTGTTTTAATTTTTATTATGTGCAATCAACTGGTTGGTTGTATATAAAGCAATAGGGTGTTGGTCACATGAGCTTCTGTTCACCAAATGTGTGTTGATTGGACGTGTCTGTTGTTGTCTTTGTAATTAATTCCCCGTGTTAACGTAGATTCGAACGTGTCCAATTGCGGCGAGAACCTTACACTGCTGGATATGTGCAACAGTTTAATAGAGGTTGGGGTCAACGACAATCCTTGTTATTACTAAACAATCTCACAAGCCGAATAAACGACCAGTATACATCTGTGAGATTATTTACTTTAGTCAGAATATTAATCATTTTTCTCAGCATGTATATAACATGTATCGTTCTGCTCTTGTTTACTCTTAATGGAGGAGTTTTCACAAATATACGCTATTTACCTGTTTTTAATTGATCTTTTATCCCATCTTTGGTGTTTTTATCTATAGCTACGTTCGTAAATAATAGTATATATTTCTAAATATCTATGTACTGATAAACGTTCTTTCTCTTCATTTTTATAAAACATATGCATATGAAATTTTTTTTCAGTCGTGTTTTTATGTTAAAAATTTAATTCATCTGATTTTGACACCAAAGCCACAACGTGAACAACAGCAGTATGATTGTAAAGGGCATTTGTATGAAATTAGGTTTCAATTTATTTTCAAGGCTATATTCTGTTAAGCTTCAACGTATTTTTTTTTTGAAATAGGCCCCAAATATAAATTAACCAAAAACGGTTAAATGATCACTCTATTTGATAAACAGTTATATAGACGCACTGATAGTTGTTTTATGTATTAATCTGCTTGGGCATCGTCGGTCCGATTCTCTATGTTAAAAAAATTATAATAATCCGCACGTCGCAGCAAAATATTTCATCAATATGACCAAGCTAAAAAAAAACCCAGGGCTGCTCCATCCTTAAACAGTTGAAAGATGTGATTGCTTTTTATATGGCTATTTTTATTCATCAACTTTGTAAATTTGTAAATTATAAACGCATTTTAAAAAAATCGAGGGGATCGCTGGTAATTCAGTTTAAATAATATCAAATGTTCAATTAATATTAACAGTATCTGACTAGTTCAACACATTATTTGTATTTTTGAATTAAAGGGAGTAGGGGCAAAGAGGGAGGTATGCGCCTCTATAAAATGTCTTTAAGTCATTAGTTTGGTTTAATTATATAGTTTAGTATATAGTTGATATCTGATATCCTGTACTTTAAAATGTAAACCTTGACTAAATCTATATTACTTTAATAAATTATGCAAATTTAGCTGTAAGCTAATTAGACAGATTATCAGGATTATAACCTGTAATTAACAAAGCCAGCTTGCAATCGTGTGAGACATTACATCGCATAAACGAGAGACTTTGTGCCAAAACGATATATAATACACTTAATAATCCAGGGATGTTAAAACGTTCATAAAATGCAAATGTTTCTTATTGAGTCAAATTTGTTTATTTCTTATCCTATGGATAAGCCCAGTTTGCAGATTTCTCAGCAATTAACTTTGTTTTTATTTATCTAATAGAGATTTGAAAACATTTTTTTCTGTTTAGATTCTTTGCGGGTACACCTATCAGTTTTATTAGTTGAAAGCATGGTCTTTTAGATGGTCGTTAACACGAAAACAGACTTAAATACTGTGAATAGATTGTTTGCGCGAATGTCAGCTATAAAATGCTTCACTAATACATTGGAAACTGCCGAGGAATTGTATTCGATAAACCCGATATCGATCTCAACAAATCATTGACAAAAAAAATAGAGATAACAAGACTGGCCTAAATAGTTCTGAAATTAAAAAAAAATTAAAATTAAAACCCGTTTGTATTAAAATTAGGTAATAAATTTGTTCCTCATATAATATTTATTCTCTTAGCTTTGCCTCTCTATTTTTCTTCGTTTGTAAAATATATCTAGCCCTACATCATTTTCTTTTCACAGTCAGCCTAATGTAGAAATACATAGTTTGTGTATTGGACATTCATTTATATATACCATAAAGATACACTCAGTCTTTTGACCAGTTTAATCTCATTCCTTTCTGTTTTTAACATCGTAATAGGATAAATTCTCCAATTACGCATTTTGAAATATTTGAATAGCTTAATTGATGCTGTACGAGTTACATTAAAAAAACGCTATTCGAATCCATAATAAACTAAATGGACTGTCTCACTGGACAACAAATAAACGCATTTAGTTACATTTTTAGAGTGTATGTATACTCGAAAGAAAGCGATAGATAACTCATGGTTTCCACCAATGACAGGTGCTTGTTGATACCTAAATGATCCAACTAATTGCGCCGTCTCAGAGTTATCCTCTAAAACAAAGTTATTGCTGTCATTAACTAATTTTATTTGTGAAAGTAAGGTTAATTTTATTTCGTTCTGAATGTCTGATATATATATATATTTAATGTATGTAAAGGATGCAAATTCTCCAATCTGTCTACGCTTACCTGTTCAAACAAACGACACGAAACTCAAAACTACTATACTTGCATGTTTATGCTGATGTGCGAGATATTGACGTTTTACTTTGACATTTCACGGGAGATCTGACACGATTGAAGCGTTTAAATGGGCAATTAAAAGATCAAAAATATTTAATAGCTGTTAACTAAGACTGTGAGGCAAAAAAACGTGCATTTGTGATTGGCAGGTATCCATAATAAACAATGGTCAGGTGTCAGTTTCTTTCATATAAGTGACACGCTCAGTAGAAATGGATTGATACGCACATTTTAAACACGGACAAACCTGTCAGTTGAGAAACACACACAGAAAGACATTTATGTGCTCCATATAGGCCCTCTTATTTGGAACGGTATTATTTAAAAGTAAGTGAAATTGTTAATAAATTAGCTGCAGCCCTATTAGTGTTTTATAAGACAATAAAACACCTCTTTAAGATGTTACTTTATATTTATAAATTTATGGCAGTGAACTGAAGCCTTGTTGACCCGGATTTGATATGGCTCGTGTACATGTTAATACATAGGTGTAACCCAAAATAATCAGGTTATTATATTGGTGAATACAAAAATAATAGTTAGGCCTATAGATATTTATTTCAAATTGGTTCGAAGGAACTGTTTTAAATTTACATTTATAAAGGCACAGATGCGGTATAGACATTATCGATCGCATAACTTATTCCTCTTTCAATCGGAAAAAGACAGGTGTTCATAATTCAAATAAACATATACCTGTATTATTGTTGTGTTCTGCAACACATTCATTTAGAACAATCGAATAGTTTTCCAGTCACCCGTTGTAGAGGGGTTTTGTTGTTGGTTCCAAATGCGGTTACCTCCCTTATATAGCATATCGTCCACTCCGTTTCTATATTCCATGTTAACTGGGCGGATAACACAAATAGAACTAACGAACACTTTGTATCCAGCACAAATCACTTTCCTTTTACAAAGATCCTTACGGACAACAGTATTTAGTTTGCTTGTTTTCAAACAATTTAATTCATTGTCGGAATTCCTGGGTCGCTTGCATTATTTTATTTTTTATACAACTGTCAAACCTATAAATGTTCTGTGTTAATACATATGATTGACAATAAATATGATGTTAAATTCCTAGGCCCAATTCAAGTCACATATGCTTACATCGACACGGCTTTTCTGTTAATTAATGTCAATGGATGGTGGGCTCATAATCATGTTGACTGTCTGCTACAGACACTAGCTCTGGGCTGTATGGTACTGGAATGCGGGTACACTCGGGAAACAATGCTAACGGATATAGGTGATAATTTTCACACAGTATTTGGGAGAAGGGGACTAAGTCAGTCTCAAAGTTTTCTGCCAGCCTCCGTATAGGTCAGCCCCAGACGTGTCGGCGCCACCCATGCCTTAACCGTACTTTGTCCTAACAATTGGTAACTACACTTGAGCAATTATGCATACTATTTACTACCATTTACTCTACCATTTGATTGCACCACGGAAAAAAGCCATCTAAATATATATACGCATCATGGATTAATTACTATTATGATCTATCCGATCCGTACATCGTGTGATGCGCACCACCAACTGATCACCACATCCCCATAACACACGTCACTGTTAGGACCACGCCAGCGGACTTTGGTCCATAAAGACGGGACATTTAGTTTTAACTTCTATCTCTGTCGCTATCAATCTCCGATCAAATTCATTTAAAGTTTAGAGATTTTTTTACCGTGCAAAATTGATTATTTATCTGGGCGTATTGCGAATGCAGAGATCGGACATAACAAAATAACCTACAGGTTTCTATCACCAACAAAAACAATTTGAGCTTGTACTGTATTTATAATTAACCACACATTCACTCGTCCTCTAAGTACAATTAACAACACATTCACTCCTCCTCTAAGTACAATTAACCACACATTCACTCCTCTAAGTACAATTAACCACACATTCACCCGTCCTCTAAGTACAATTAACCACAAATTCAATCGTCATCTGAGTACAATGTATTACCAGTATTTTGCTGTATTTATAATCAACCACACATTCACTCCTCCTCTAAGTACAATTAACCACACATTCACTCCTCCTCTAAGTACAATTAACCACACATTCACTCCTCCTCTAAGTATAATTAACCACACATTCACTCGTCCTCTAAGTACAATGTATTACCAGTATTTTGCTGACATGTTTGAACAATTGCGCGTAGGTTGTTCTTGTTCACGGACTGTCGATGTGTTTAATATATTCTTATGAAGAAATATATAGGCCTACAATATCTACCTTGATGAAGAAAAAAAGACATTTGTAAGTGGATTTGGCCTTGTTCGATCCGCCGTAAAACTCGGACTTCCCCGTGTAAAAACAAAGGCAATCAGGCAAAGCAATGTTTGTGTTAATGCAAATAATTTGCGTTTAGTGGAAGCCGTTGTGGCTGGATTATAGAGTTATTAACCGTGCGCCGTACACTATAGGGGCATTAACCTCCAGAACGGCTGCTTTGTGTTGATCGCTCGCGGCCACCGGCATCTCACGACTTTGCGAGGATACAAGAGGGAAAAGACACACGTCAGGCCTCCGGGCACCGACGACTTGTGTCCGAAGAGTACTTGGAAAGTCAGATTAACAAAGCTCAGAAACCTGCAGAACTTGAGAACGGAGCATTTCACTAGTTTGCCGGACGCCGGTCGCTATCTCTCTCAAATCAGTTTATCAGTGAGTGTAACCAGGCAGTTTAAATCCGCTCTTAGCTGAAATTAACAGCCGTGGATATAGGCCGAATTGTTCATTGTCTTAACACTCCACCATTCTGTATGTCCATGGTCATGATCAAAATCGACAACATTCATTTTAGTTCATCTTCGTGAAATTAAAACAAATGTCGGAATCACAAGTAGCCGCGAGGAGATATCCATAACAAACTCAATATGTGACCAAATTTAACACATTACTAAAGCATACAGGCATTGCATTGGTAATGGTGAAAATATATTTTTTTTAAAAGAGCATGAAACAAGAAAAAACAAATTGGTTAATATTCTGCGCTATATGGTATTAAATATAAATTTCGTGTTGTATGCGCGAATACTATGTTATATTACGGTACACCTGTGAACAATCATATTTTCTTTTCTCATACCACGGAATTCCTTTGAGCATTTATTATTTTTTGATAACAATAATTGTTAAACAGTCTTTAAATTTATTTAACAATCAAGAATGCGTCTTTTTAGAAATCTAAAAATTCCTTAATCTGATCTATTTGGAAATTTATTGATCCTATCCCACTCCGTCCTATTTTTCAGTGTTGCAAAATGATTTTTTTTAAGTAAGCCCTTATGGAGAATTCATTTTGACAACTAAATTCTTATCAAGTAATCATTTGCGATAAGTACAACATACTTGTGGACCTGGAATCTAAAAGATACGGTATCGATCTGTGTCAAACTTATTTTTCTCTATTCATTTATTGGAAATACAAACTTATTTAAAAAATAAATATTGTTCTTATGTTATACTTTTTTTAGTTAATTCTTTTTTATTAGTGAAAAATATATACATTGCTTGAGACCGTTTTTGTAGAATTAGGAAAGCCTAGGAATGTATATACAAGCATATTTATCGAAATGTTTACGTTTTTACGTATTGAAGTGAATGTATTGATACAAATGAATTTATGAAATGGATACAGGAATACTGTTTACTCCTAATTATTTTTCTTAACTATAATACGACATATAATAAAATAATAGGCGAGTAAAAAATGACATGCTTTAGCTATACCTAATATATAGGGACTTGTCACTGATATGCTACAACAATTGAATCTGTTATTATATTTTGCCATTATCGCTGAAGATTTCCTCTTTTTCAAAACAATGCCGATTTGGTTTGAAGTTATTGTGCCTTCGTGCATGTAGTTGTTACTGAGCCTGCAAATTCCAAAAGAATATGTTTTCAAAGATCCAATTTTATTGAAAAGCACAAATTGTATCTTTCTTTTCACCTGAAATAATTTGTTAACTTGTATACACTGAACGGTCTAAACAGTTGATTTTATTTAAGAGTGCCTTAACTGTATGAACGCATGAGGGATTTCTCTAGTGCCTGCTATGACAATCAGCAGAGTTTGACTACGGGCTAAGATCCCCCAAGCCTCCCGGTAACTTGAATTTGCGCGCTATCTCATTAATATGTCCAGTCTAGCTCACCGCCTCTAAACCCGATTAGCTGGCAGTATGATCGATTGCAGGGGGCGGGGCTTACGGCTGGTAGGACGATTCCATTTTCTCCAGCTTCTTATTCAGGGCCACTGATGCGAACAGCAAGCCATAGAGCTTACCTAAAATGCATTCGCTTACTTAAATCATTTATCTAGTTTTTGAGGGGACAGTTATCCGTCAAAGATCAAACATTCTGAAGTAAGAGAGATCGACAGACACATTCTGTCCTCAAACGGCACATATATGACTATTGGAGTATTAAGACAGAACGAAAACTTGAAGTCCTCAGACAATAGATACACAGTTTAAACGGTAAATATTTTCTCTCTGCTGGGCAGCAAAGTAACATCTAATTCTGTTGTGGGTTAACCAGAAAGCATTAGTTTGAGTCGGCCATGTGGTACCGTAAACTCTTATCTCAGAGCCTCCATGAGTAAGCTAGGAAAACCGAGAGGCGCCGACTTTAGTCCTTCTGCCCCCATCCCTCGTTTCTTAACTCGGTTTGAGGAGTATCGAATGTACGATATTATCGCCCCAAACCTAAAGAGGGGTC
Organism: Mopalia muscosa; assembly: GCA_031763545.1. NCBI lineage: Eukaryota > Metazoa > Mollusca > Polyplacophora > Chitonida > Mopaliidae > Mopalia > Mopalia muscosa. Next base: position 1,785,208 of record JARFOD010000001.1, on the reverse strand, counting down.
GGGTTCTGAAAATGTGCTAGGAAGTGGGAAAACTATTATAGCTGGCAATCTTGATAAACACTACTTTAGCGAGATACGTTTGAAGTGTTCAAGGCATACTTGGGAGTTTGCCCTGGGCCTTAGGGGCTGAAAACATTAGCTTGATGGTTTTAGAAGTACCAACATATTTTCCTTGTCATAGACATTTCCTGAGAACTCCTCTTGGGACTGTAGCTAAGTAAAACCTTCTCTGTTGGAGAAACTCAAATACAACGAATTTCTCCCCGTCTCGAGTCCTACCACCTTTTCACGAAATTCCGCAGTTTTCTGGCATAATTCTTTAATATATGTACACTGTTCTGGTGGAGTGTTTTGTCTGCCTCTAGAAATCGTCCCTGTGTTGTAAGGTGAAGGGCTACCAAACGCTGATTCGTCCGCATGAAAAACGACAGCATGGTGAGGAGTCATGCTATCAAAGCTCTGAGCAGCCTCTCACAGCACGCAGACATAATTTGTCTGTCTTATTGGGAATGATGTATGAATAGAAGGCTAGATCTTCACTTCTGAACCAGGCGAGGAATTTTTTGATGCTGTAAGTTTTGTGATTTGGAGGCGAGATCTCGTCTGAAAAAAGAGATTAGTAGAAGTCTGTAGTGAATCTGGCCACTTGACGGCCCCCGCTGCTTGGAAGTCAGATCGCCCGGGGCCGGCCCGTTTGACAGGTCATTTGTTATAGCGTTCTATAGTAACCGAATAGTGATTGACAGATTTAGTGGAAGGAGCTATGAGTACGGACAGCTTACTTGTTAAACCGAGCCTGTGATGACGGCAGGCTAGATGGAGCTTTTACCCCGTTTGACAGTTTTTCTACTTCTTTGACAGGCACTGGGGTTTGTTTATGCCGACTATACGTACACAGCGGGACTTACGGAGAAAAACTTACGCAATTTGAGGCAGCAGGGCCCATCTTTCTACAAGCCGATGGCTCAAAGGGTGAGTTCTCTTTTAAGTTAACGTCTACAGTTTAAGTAGCGATTCCTCAACAGTCAGTGCTCTCTCTTGGTCCACATTTTAATTTATAGCTATTCGTGCTTTACTCCCATTAATATCTCTGTAGTTTAGTAGCTATGCTAGGTTAGTGTATGTATTTATATAGATTATGTGTGTAGTGACGGTTAACATTGCTGTTTCAGTATGAGAATGAGCTGCCTCATTACGGAGGAATGGATAGTCACAGCGGCATGTATGACCCGCACAGGGGCAGTGTGGCCAGTCACCCCGGCCTGTCCCATGGCTCACTCAATCACTCCAGTATCCATCAGTATCCACCATACTCCTCCCCCAGCAATATGCCGGCAGTTATGAATTCCTCGTCTCAAGACAGTCAGTTAAAGAGAGACAAAGATTCAGTTTATGGGTGAGTGTGTTCAGGTTAAGCCACATGCTTCATATATCTATCTATAAACATATCTCTGTCTATATCTGTATATGCGAATGTCCAGTTGATGGGTGCTTAATGCCCTGGGTTAGTCTCTAGATATATAACTGTATTTATTCGCCCAGTTGATGTGTCATTATGGAGCTATATATCAACACGTATTTTATGGTCGAATGTTCGTGTTAAAACGGCTCGTAACTATCTCACTGTTTATGCGTGGCCTTTAACATGCAACACTAATTTAAAACATGGAACATCGAGTACAATTTGAGTGTTGTGTAATCGACTTACATGGCTTCTGTTTATTTATCCGCTGGACGGGTAGTTAATTCTAGTTATAAGGAAAACCCTCTGTTTCGATGCAGGGTGATGGCGACAAGAGTTACCCGCCTCTAGTCTCATCGCTTGCCCGCTAATGTTATGGTCCGAGGCCTCGTCAATTGCTTCTATATTGCTAGCATGCCTTCAACCTAAACCAGCATGGCGGCCATTTTAGTAAATATTTCTCCTCTATGTTTTTCACACAGGCACCCATTATTTCCATTACTAGCTTTAATATTTGAGAAATGTGAACTGGCAACATGTACGCCTCGAGAACCTGGTGTAGCAGGCGGGGATGTGTGTTCCTCGGAATCATTCAACGAGGATATAGCTGTTTTCTCCAAACAAGTTCTAGTAGGTTTTGTTATTAAATTATTTTTATCTCGAATACGACTACGTATTTAAATATATTTTATCAACACATTTTCCATACCTTCATATCACTTTTATTATCGCCCTAAATAGATAAAATTTTGACCCGTTATCAGCAGGTGAACTGATATTTATTTCCGGAGAATATTGTATGGGTTCGTAATGTTCACAATATTTTTTGTTTATCATGGCTATAATTATAAATGTAAATTCTATAAGTTACAATTTTAACAGGATGTTTAACGTACAAAAATAAAGGTATATTTGTTGTGTCAAAAATGAGACAAATTATTATTATAATTATTATTTGTCCCTTTATCCTGTCTATTAGTGTCAATTAGAACATAACAGCCGTCGTTTAATTCGACCGACGCAATTTTCCCTCGTGTTTAACTGGATTAGCTATTCAACTTGAAGAGGCCGGGCTGGAAAGAAATTACTTCTCCACAGTACTCTTTACTCTCGTATATTCATTGTGCATTAAAACCAATTTTAATGGGTAGTATGGAGCTGGGTTGGGATTAGACTGGTTACTTATGTAATTATTAGCGGGCATTGTCAGCTGTAAACGAGGCACTAATCTAATAGCTCCGCACGCCACTAAGACACAAGTCATAAACAGCACAAAGATACGATAGTTTGGAATGACGTGAATCAGCGACATGTTCAACTTTCACTACTGCTCTTTCTAGCCCGAGTAGAACTGTGCTTGGATGTTCGCTGGGGAGACATTTTTCCTAGGCCGTTTTGAAGCCGTTTTGGCTGAATCCCATTGTGTTTATACAATTATCCATTGAATCACGCACATAGAAACCATAACAAAAATTATATGGCGATTCAGTTTAGTGCCTGCTTGCTTTGTGTGATTACTGTCCATTTTCTTTAATTACAAAGACGGCAAAATATTTTTAAGTGCGTAAGGAAATTTTGTAAAAATCTTTTTCCTGTTTGGCTTATTTTCTCTCATCCATAGGCACGGTCCGATAAGCCCTTATTCTCAGCGAACCACGAGTTGGACAGTTTGGTATGTTTTCAAATCTTATTCTAATTTAGTTCTTGTCTTTGTGGATAATTATAATGTATTTTTTAAAATTTGATGTTATTTATTGTTTTATTTATTGTTAGAGTTATTTATCATGTGTTGAATAAATACAGCGCAGTATATAATATTGTCACATTTTAGCCGAGCGTTTGCTAACCGCCTCTTAGCGCTGTGTTGATTATTATCACTGTACATTGATAAATAGATACACAGCAAAAGGCATTTAGTAATTTGAGATTACCGCTGAATTGTGGAATTTCAGAAAATATTTGAAGAAAATAATAAATTAAAAATATATGTATATATATTTTTTTCTCATAAATATGTTTAAAAATATTAAATGGTTATATGATAATGTAGCCTCATTCTTTTTTAAAGAAAATCGTAAAGTTTGACATTTATAGATTTAATTTTACATTCTGTTCTGGTCAATCCCAATTCTGCTAACTAATTTGTACATAGATAAAATAAAAACGCATGCTCAATTTTCTGAGATGAATAGCAATTTGATCTTATTCAGTAGATGGTTCGTGACATGGTCCAATTCATTCTAGTTTGACGTAATCTGAGTAACTCGCCTGTCAACGTGTTGACACCCGAATGTTGTTTTAACTTTAATGACAAAAATTATATTAGTAAATGATATAGATCTTATTACAATAATATTTTTGTAAAAATTGTCTGGAACTGTGAGTGTTATTTTTTCCTGAAATATCATTCGGTTTTGCCCTTGAAATGTTACAAGTCTTCTCGGAGCTGCGAGTTAATATTCGCTTTGACAGCTCTTCTTGTTAAATGATTAATGAACCTCTGTGTTACAATTCAAAGACATACGCCTATAAAAACGGCAGTGCGAGATGATCTGTAACGGCAATGATTTTTAAAAAAATACACGCTGCAATAGTTAGGTATAAATTTCTTCTCGGCCTATATAACCAATCCACTCACGCCATTCTTGTCATGCTTTTTCACTTTAACAATTTACTGGTGTTATGTGTAGAATAAATAATCTAAATGGGACGGCAGCCTAGACTGGGCTGTTCGGAGACATTCATTCAGATTTCAGTTTGGCCGCATAAATAATATTTCATGTGTATCAGCCTCGTTTAATATGAGAGGAATCGCCCGTTTAACACAGTGTCTTACTGTGTTAAATCAACTAATCTCAAACCGCCTTACATCATTTGGTTGATTTCTTTAATAAGTTTGTGATTTATGTTTATGACCGCAGATGATACAGGCCATCCAGGTTTTACGGTTTCATCTTCTTGAATTGGAAAAAGTGAGTATTATAATACATATCGTTATAAATTGTCTCCCGTTAATAGACTATAATGTAGTCTGTCCAACCTCAATCTGTGATGATTGTTACACTTTGAGGTAATACAGCTGTAAATTTGTTGTGATATATTTCGCGGTTGATTTACCGTTTGGGTCGGTTTAAATGTGATAAAAAAAATTCAATGATGTGAGCCTGGTGGAGCTGAGTTAATTGAATTAAATCTCAGTTATATTTGTTTATTCGGATTTAATGTAGCGTGAATAAGTCGATTTTAGTGGTTACTCTTATATCGCCCAACAGTTAGTCGATTAGTTTTCCTTGATAAAATCCCGAGATGTTTTATCACAGGTTTGTTTATTTACACCAGGGAGATTTTATTTAGCTCTGGGTACTCCTGCGCAAACCATTTCACAGCTTGTCCTTTACTGAACACAACAGAGTACAGTTTTTATAACTGATAAACGCTGCTAATATCTAATGCAAAAAAGGAAAGGGCGTTTAAGATAGAATTTAACATATAGCGTTTTTTTACTAGTGACTAACCAGGATTTCGGAGAGGATATATTGAGGCGATAGCTCAAACCTAGCAGATGTTTCTTTTCAGAGCAACTTTCTTTAATTTACCACGACTCACCGGTTATGATTAGATTGAAATTCGCTGCTTGACAATGGTATATTAAAAGTCTAAGATATTATTCTATAGTAGAAGGTGTTGTTGGATCGGGTCTTTGAGTCTCTTGCTAAAGGTTAATGTTTCGGCTAAATATATCTAAGCCAGAATAAAATATACTGCCATTGAAGTCAGCTTATATATACAGTAATAGGACTTACTCGATATTAACTGTGTTTTGGACTTTAAACTACTGGGGCGGAAAATTACAAATTTAACTTAAATAATCAAATCCTTTAGCATCGTTTAAAAACGACAAACTAGTTTTCCTCGCGTCAACGTTTTACTAATATTCGTCCACGTGACTGTGTCAATAATTTGTCATATTTTATTGACATGCGCATTTTACTGTCGCCAATTTAGGTGCCCTGACATTTGGCCAAATTTATTAAATATGTATAATTAATCGAGTTAAAAAAATATTAATTATTTGCGTAGACACAAATGTCTGGTCTATTCAATATTTATCAATCCCAGAATTGCTGAGGATGATACCTGTTCGACAAGACCCTACCTATTTATTTGACATGTTTTGTTATTAACATAAAACCGTGGAGGTTATAACAGCACCGAATTTGTTTGTTAGAATATATGTGGTGTCTGATGACTATTTATTTGTAAACATGAAGAGTACATGGAATCTTAAATAAATAACTATAATTCAAAAATCTTTTGCAATTATTTAATTTATTATATTTTTGTTTTCAATTACAGGTTCACGAACTGTGTGACAATTTCTGCCATAGATATATTAGTTGTTTGAAAGGCAAGATGCCTATAGATTTAGTTATAGATGACAGAGAGGGGAGTACAGGAACTCCCGGGAAAACAAGTTTGGACGGTACGCCGCCGGACCCCAATGATACCTCTGATCAGGTAAGCCATTTTATTCAATCATTGCGGTAAATTGAGAATATGTTTTAAGACTATATGCTATTTATATTTGACTGGACTCAGTTCTAGTTTTCGGAATTTGCACCAGCCAGACGACCTAATATATATATATAAGGGTATTTTCAGATGACAGTTTTTAAATTCCTAAGGTTTATGAAATATTTATTCGCCTGGAGGTTACAGCTTTGTAATACTGTAGGACCATACCTGAAGTGAAGGGTATGTTAAGAACGGACATAGTAAACAGTAAACACATTTTTTAATTTTGTAAACTTAATGTTTAATTACGCAAAAGTATCAAAAAGAACATATATGTGACATATTGCAGGCTGTTTCTGTTCTAAAAATAATCTGAAGAAATATAGGTTTTCTAATTTGATTGTGAGAATTTTGGGTTCACTGGGGTATTTTGATTGGGGCTCAAAGAAGACTCCATTGGGGTCCTCATTGGGAGATTTCTTATACAAAATAACTATAGGCGATTTCTTGTTTCCGATCTGGGTTTTTTTAAGTTTGTAGGCTATATTGTCTACGTGACCATGTAAAATATTACGGAGCAACATTTCTGTGTTCTCAAGTCTGATTTTATTGTGTTTACTTTAGCTATTATAGGGTATTATATTACATCACTGAGCCTGACAGACATCAACTCTTCGCGCCCAATAAAACTCCTCGTACAGTCTATATATATTTAGAAACATTATTATATTTTATATCAGAGCGTCACCTATGTTAAAGAGCTGAAGTGTCCAGAATAAAAGATTGTATATATAGAAAAGTAAACTTGTTGGGACAAAACTGTTTTATGAAGTCGCGAATGCAAGGTCTAATGCCTGTTTTAATGACGTGGCTTTTTCTTCAGACCTTTCTCGAGTCTTTTCAGTCCAGGTAGAATAGCGATTGAATGTAATCGATGTATTATTCTCACCTGGGAAAGGCACTTTGTGGCCTAGCTTAGCCTTTCCCATTGAGAGAATGCGCTTTCTAACCAAAATGCTCCGTTTATCAGTATTGCGAACAATTATGCTTTTTTCAAAGTAACAGAGGGGGCTGACGATCTGTTTTGTGCAGTTCCCCCGACCCTCCGTCTTATCCCAGTGACACCCAGAATATAATGGCTTCACCCTTCAGTGGTAGAACCAGAACACTAGCCTGTAATTTGTGTCAATTTTATAATGCCCTATGATTACAATCTTGTATCCTGCCATGCATATATCTGCTATATATGATCTGTAGTTTGGTGTATATATTTGGGTATTCCCCCAAAACCTTGCCTTTGATTTAAAGTTATCCTTGTATAGAAACCTGTGTTAAGTACCTGCTCAAATGACATTTTCTAAAAAACGTATTCCGGAGTTTTTTTTTAAAAGATACAAGTTAATTTTCAACCGGCCTGCTTGACCATTTATATATTATATAAATTATGTAAACTGTTGGGTGTAGGCAAAGATGTTCTGAAAGTATGACATAAGGTTGACCGTGTACGGGTTCTTTGTACGATCTGTGACGCTTTTTAAATTGCAGTTAAGGTTATAGCTTATTGTGTCCGTTGCTGTCAAAATTAGTTGAATTAATTAAGGAGAATTTGTGCATAGAATATGGTAGATGTGGGGGGCTTATCGGTGAAATCTGGCGTCAGGGGTGATCAATCCCCTCAGACGCCCCGCAGAACTAATCCCTGGTGAATGGACGATGGCAAATCGGACCAGATTTAAACCACGTAACAAGTAGATCATTTGCTACTTAAAATCTCTTCTGTCCACATAGTCCATTGACACTGACCAGGTTTTTGGTAAGCCGAGTCTGGACTGGCAAAAGCCAGTGTGATCGCCCCGGGGCTGGGGATCTTTCGCTTGACTAGAGACATTGAATCCAGTTGGAGGGGTGTGTGTCTTTAGTCGCTTGTTATCCTTTACCCCGCCACTGTCTCTTATATTCACCCTGCCGAGTGGGAGGACTCAAGCAAACGATTTGCCAACTTAAGCTTCAGACAGTGCTATTAAAAATCAGACCAACGCCCAAGATGAAAGAGCAGCCCTGTGCCCCCTACCCGCATCCCCACCCCACGGACGAACTAGGCTGTAAAATGATCAAGTCACCTCAGCACCTATTGATGAGACATTTGAAACGGAGCTACCAGAAGGCGTTACAATAATTACAGTTTGACCAGCAGAAAGCCTCGACAAAAAGCCCTAGTGTTTGTGGGGAGATAAATGAACGCCTGGCTATCGTGTCAGTGAAAAGTTTAATGGTTGTAGTGATTATGAGGCAGGGTGTTTTCACCTATAAAACTCGCTGAAATTCTCGTAAAAACTCCTCCTATAAACTGATTCTATTGTTGATTTGTGTCTGCGGAGATCATCAGCGGTTAACATGAAATTTAACCGAGGAAGATGTTTACATTTAAGTTGTCGCTTTTTGGAACACAACTTAATCGGGGGTCCATTGCATTAAACCTCGGGGAGACCCAGAGTCGTTTAAAACTTGGTACTTTGAGGATTTTTGTGCTGTTTTAAATATATATATTATTAAGTATTTTATATTTAAAAGCTGTCAACGTTGAAAAATACACAGACGCATGTTTCGTTGTTATTGTTTCTTATGACGATCATTCTTCATTAGAAAATGCATTAAAGTTTATAGGGGAAACAAAATGTGTGGTGCAGGGCAAATATATAACTAATTAGTATTGACTTGTTTTTAACCGATGAGAAATAAAAAAAAATAATAAATCCAAGGAAATACTGAAACGGTGATAATGGACGAAGATCAGCTCATTTTTTTCTTTCGTTGGAGGTTGTATATAGAAAACAGGCAATCCCCAAGGGGCCTGTATTACCAAAGAAAGCTCCGGTCTGATATTGACCCAACAAATCTGTAACTGTCAATAGCAAAAGTTTGTAAACGTAATTTTCCACAGCCTTTCCTATGTCAGCTCGGTTTGGTCAATTTGAAGGCCCGGTCTGACACCCATAAACTTTAATTATATAACCCGCCACTGTTTTTCAAGGCTGGACTGATCTATTCTGGACCAGCACATGGGTTATTCTGACAGAATACAAACACCACCACACACATATTAACATTTTGTACATTTTTACGCGGACACTAAAATCGTGATGCCATAATACGCCTCACAGAATAAAATGATTACAAACTATATATTTGTAGACGGGGTTAAATATAGTAAATACATTAAACATTTTATTTGAGAGTTGTACTTTCGTTTTGTTAACCTTACCTTAACCTACTCAACATGTATTGATTTTTTTTTTAGTTTATTCGCTTAAGTAAACTGGGTTTTTTTTACAAAAGAAATCAGTCTTAACTCGAGAACAATAAAGAAGCAAGAATAAAGATGACAACTTCACCATTAGGTACATACAAACCTCAGCGAGTATCATTTCACTTTCGATTGAGGCTATATATTATAATATAATAAATGTTTTAATAATTTTACATTTTTTGTAAGATAGTCTGAGAGGTAACAATTGTTTCAAATATTTAAATAAGATAAGATTTTAGTTTTTTTGAATTGATTTAAAGTATAAAAACGAAGACTTGCATGTTATTGTTTCAGCATTGTATTGTATGACCAAACGAATCCGTCCCAGAGTCAGTTCTGTTATATGCATTATCAAATCAAATTTAATGTGATGGATTTAATTTAAATGCGCTGGTATTTATGAGCAGTTGAAACTTGTTTATTTGTCAGAAATAGAATTTCTGTAGTTGTATTATATGGAAATTCGGTGTGCCGACCTCTGCTCCGAAACGTCGCCGCATATCAGGCGAACTATTGTACTCTAACTGGCGCTTATATCTGGCCGTTACGTTTTCCACTTAACCGTTCTCTCAAATGAAACGTTATACATGCTTAATTCAATTGTATTTTGAACAGAATTCTGCTCAGATGTAAAGCAGTTAGAAGTTTAATACCTCAATTGGACGAACGTGAAAATCTAATAAAGTGAAGCAAATGTGATCAGTATGAAAAGAGGCCTTTCTACGTAGTCGCTGGTCGCTGGCCACTTTGAGTTAGGCTGGGAGAGTTTCATTGGCGTTAGAGGTGCGCTGTTCTCCCACCCTCTTCCGCAGTCTTTTGTGACGTGCCAGAAAGGTTTCAGCGACTCGAGCGCTGGCTAAATACGGAGTAACCATATAAGCTGGAGGTCAGTTTGCTGAGAAAATATCATTAGCTAGCTTCAATGCCTCCGACAAAATAGAGGAGCGATTAGTGATTAGGTTGCGAAGGCTTGGAGTATAATAGACAGAGATCAGGCACGACCAGCCTATAAAATGTAGCCAAGTTTATTTTAGTTGGTTAACAGATCTAGATTTTGTTAGACACATCTTAAAAGAGCACGTTCTGACTGTCTGTTATTGTAAGGGCGATGCCCACAACATTTATATGTTTGAGAGTCCCGTGTCCATTTTTATCGCCTATTGAAACACGTTATAGTCAGGATATAAAATTTCATTTTGTGATGAATGAAATACACGTGAAGAAGAACATGACTAGACTTCTGAAGTTCTGGTGTTTATTTGTATTAGACAATTTACGTTTTTGCATTTAACAATGAACGTTTAATGTCGCTATAATATACAACATTAAAATATAAAAACAACAAAACAAAAATTTGGGTACAAATTAATTTTTTTAATGAATAGTTAATATTTTACCCGTTGTAAATACCCGTTGCCAAACCTTTTAATTGTACAAATGCCTTTGATCAAATGACGCTATGGTACCCTGTCTGTCCAGTCAAGTTATATACCAATAAATGACGGTCCACATGCTTGTTTCTCAGCATGACGGGTCTACTTGGTTTAGGTGGCCTAAAGATAGGAATATCGCTCGAAAATTTTTCCATTTTTCAAAAGTATTTTCAAATTAAATAAGTAATTGAGAAAAAAGTAACTTTTTTTTTTGCAGTGCCTTTTTTTTCTCATCGTTCTGACAGACAGACAAATCTATCATTTTGAAAGTGTTGTGTATAGACATGTTCACACTAAACATGGAAATAAATACAATTTAAAAAATTTGGTTGAAGTGGGATAGAACTTTCAGCGATTATCGCTTAATAATCTTACCAAAAAATGTATTTTTCAGGTAGATATATTTGGCCCGTGTGTGCTAACATGATAGGGGCAGATAGTTACCATATACTAGCCAATCTTGCAGACGTTTACAAGTACATGCTAAAGTTAATGATTGTATCGCCGAAGCGAGGATGGACATAAAACTGTCTCAGCTCCGCCTGTCATCTCCCCTTTTCGCGGCTTACATTAAAGATCAGCGATTAACGTGAAGCGAAGAGGCAGCGAATGTCCCGACATGGCAGATTTCACAAATTGACCTCATTCTGATATATGATCACTGGTTCGCGTTCACATATCAATAATAATTAGAGTTGAGAGCGTGGATGATTTTGTTTACTCAGAGAAGTAACTACACGCCCTGTGACACCACCAGTTGATTACTGCCTTCACCAATATATATTTTTAAAAGAAAGGTAGAAAAAACGCGGAGAAATGAAATAAAGATAAAATTGGCATTTTTGGCACAAAATTAATTGGCAAACCTAACAATTAAAAATAAAAAATAAGTTAATAGTTTTTTGTGGTTGATATAAAATAATGAATTATGAACAGTTTGTGAGTGAGTTTATGAGTGAGATCAAATTATGTCAACTATAAAATCTTAACAATATTTCAGAATAATTTCTTGGCCTTTATATATTTCGCCGTATAAAAGGTAAAATGAAACACCGTGCTTACTTTCTTAACTCAAACAAACACCACTTAAAATTCTGATTTATTTAATCAAGGTGCTTATCTCTAGCTTTCGAAGACAAACATTGGGCCCACAACATTCACTTTTACAAGCGGGTAATTAAATAATTGATAAATAAATAATATCATAAGTCTAAAGATCAAATAGGCTACGTTAGACTTCGGGTACTATTTTTAAACCTGATTCGCTTACGTAGATCTACATGTATCTTCAGCAGAAAAAAACAAACAAATACAAACTAGAAAACAAGAAAACAAAACAACGACGACGAAAAAACATAAAGAAAACATGGATATTTTCAACTAGAAACCATTTTCTCACAATGCGATGATCGGCGTGTTATATGGCTGCGTTATGGCCTCGTTTTAATGCAGAGGAAATCAAGTGTCGGAGATATTGCGCTATCCTTACTTTATTCCGATATCTCTGATCTGAGGTCTTTGGCGTCTCTTTACAACAGGAAAATCCACTTACATTGTGAGGGTTAATGTGAGTGTATTGTGTGCGCCTAATTACTGCGGATCTCTTCAAGACAGATTGAGTCTAGGCTTTACTAAAAACAGCTGATAGACAGCTGACGTTCAGGCTAAACCACTGCCCCGAGCTGCCGACGGTCTCCTCTGCGCGGAGGTGCAAAAGGTACAAAGTTAAAATGGAGGTCGACTTGAAGAGTGGACAGTGCAATGCCTCGAGCCAAAACGTTTTGTCCCCTGATTTAACCATTAACCATTGTTAAGCTAAATCTCAAAGATCGAGCAAATTTACTCTGTTTTCAGTCTCGAATTAATCCATTACGGAACATAATAGCGACTGGGCAGATAGAAAAAACAGTCAACAAAGCGAATGTTTGATTTTGTTTTTACCTCCCCCCCATCTCTTTTCTTGTACTGTGGACACACGCGTCCAAATTGTTCTTGTGCGATTTCAAGACGATTTACCGTTTAGGCTGATTTCTTTGTTCGCCCTTTGATCAATATTAACAGATGACTTTAGGGCCTCCTTTCTATACGGACTACATGTTGAAGTGTAAATGACCATCCAAGGTTATTGTTTAGGCCTACGTTACTTTCCTTTTTTTATTTCTGCGTAAACCTATTGAGCGACTACTAATGCAGATAGTTCATTTCTTTTATACACATAGACTTGTAATGTACAAAATTATTTTTGAGAATTATTTGGAAACCTGTCTTTTATTTAAGGTAATTTATTCTGCATACTGTTGCCAAAGTTTGCAATTGGGATTGTGTTTCCATTGTCTTTGAATTCTGGGCTTTAATTCAACTGATTTAGGGAACTGTTTTTAACCAGTATATACAAAAATTAAGTGCCCATAATAGTTTGATGTTGTAATGTCTAAGGTCATTCATAACCTTATTGCAGTGACTATAGAAATGAGTATAGGTGAAACACATTGAGTCTATTGATTGTGTTACCTGGGAAAATCGTTATCAAACATAGAATTCTGATAAGGAACTGTGGTACATTATTTTGGAGCTACTTATGTCTTAGCTACTGACTATGTGCTAGGAATGCGGAATTTCATATTTGAAGACTATGTACATACCTGATAAAATATATTTTTTATGTGTATGGTAGGGGTAGGCATTTCTATTGTGGCTGATTGTTTCTGATGGGAGATAGGGCTTTATAGCCTGGTGTAAGGTGTTGGAGAAAGATTATGGTTTTAGCGCTGGGTTAAGTTTACTCATTGGCACTGTGTACACTGCATACAATAACCCACATATAATCTTCAGTTTGAGGACACATATAAATATAGTTGAAACTGATATGGCTGTAGAGAGGTCAGCTAGATTGGCCACTGGTGATAACCCAGCTTACCTTAGAATTCAAGTCAAGGTGAGCTTTGGCAATTTAGCTGCTATAGTTTTACTTATACAGCTATCCCTAAACTGTTGACCTTAACTGTGGGGTGGAGGTAGCCCAATGGCAGGTTGTTGACATGGCTTCAACAAGTTATGGGAGAAAGAGAGTTGTGAGGCAGTGTTAAAGTTATCCTTTCTATGAACTATGGTTGATATGCCATCTCATATAATCTATCAAGCCTTGTCTATTTTTATAGTCTGTATTTAAACATGATGCTATGTACATTCCTATTAAATTACAAGTCAATGTTTGTCTGAAGGATTGAATGCCACTTAATGAAGGACTGAAAATCGGTATGCTCTGTAACACATGCTACTCTTTATGATCTTATAAAATCAGCCTAGTACTGTGGATCCTAGAAATCAGGCGTCCACATATAGTCAATATTCCTCAGTTCTTATTTAATCTATATTTCTGATAGCCCACAGGTGCTGTTTAATTTTGTTAAACAAATATAGATCAAATAACCCTTTAAAGATCCTAACAGAAATTCAGTGATAAATTACAGCTGTTGTTTTAATGTTGATTCAGTGGTTTTTTTAAAAATTAAAATACTAATATTCATGTTCATGTAAGGGAAATAGCTTATTTGTGATTTTGTATAACTTACAACACTGAAGGAGAAAAATATAAACAAAGATTTTAATAAATTGAAGGAAAAACAAAGTTGGAACACCTTAGGTGGTTAGATTTTTTTCAAATGATAATATATTGCGTTTTTCCCTTATGTTCTTATGTTTTGTGTTGTAAGAAGTACAAGTAAAATATTGATCGCCAGTGTCTGTGGCCCACATTGTCTCCATGTAATCTGGCCTGGAATAGATTATATCCACATAAATCATAATTTTCTCTGACTTATCGCGGGTGTGTGTGAGAGGCTGTAGCCAAGCTGTCAGGTGGCAGTGACTTTGGGTGAGAGCCACCAGCCATAATCTCTCACTGCCCCATCACATAAACTGTTAGCCCAAGATTTCAGTGGTGAATATTCACACACAGAGAAAACACAGACTTATCAGATTATAGCCAGTCTGCAGAGAGTATGAATAATTTTCATGACAATGTTGATTCATTAAGTTTTAATGGCCATCCAAAATGCACATTATCAGAGGAAGCCCTGGTAGGTTAGATGGGATGTCTCTGTGAAGCTCTGGCTAGCAGCACATTGCCTTATCCCCCAAAATGCTCTTTTTGCATGCAGAAAAAGCCTATATTGGCGTTTTGAATGTCACAAGAGAGAGGTTTGAGCAAAACAGACATTGACAATGTGATAATGCCCTTAACAGCTTTTGGTGTCTCTCTTATGGAAATTGCGTCGCCTCTATTGGATTGGAGTCCAGAGTCGCATTGAACTCTGGGGCATTCGGGTCAAACTAGCAATTGAGGGGAGAAACTAAAAGGATTCATTTACAAATGGAAAGAAATCACTCCTCAAATGTAGTACCTTATTCTGTCTATTTTCCGTATCTGTGTTTTTTCAACATGCACTTTTTACTACCTTAACAATTATATCTTTGCACACTCAAATCGATATTTAAAAAATAACAATTTTGTTTTATAATATTATTATAGAATTTATTTGTGTATTTGTCTGACATAACACTGAAAATGTAGGGGTTTTCGTCAGTATTAATTTAACATGATGTGTAATTACTTAGCAATGTTGTGACTGGGACCTTATTAATATTATAAATGGAACACCTGACCATTTGTCTGAGTTAAATAAGCATTATAATACTGTTATAAGCCAAATTTATTTGATCTCGATTATGTACATACATTAAGTCTACAGACCGTTTAAAATTACCTTTTGCAAAGCTAGAGTTATAGCCCTTGTTAGGAATGTTGAATGAAGACAAATGGTAGTATTTGTGTTTTACTAGTAATTGCTTTGAGGACTATACGATAACTTAGAAATATAAATCAGTAGTATATATATAGTAAGATAACAAATACATACATGTAATGTCTGATTTTCTATTCTTATCCTATGAATCACTACATTCCACAACAAGATTAAATTTTGGACAAAAAAATGAATTTTGTTTCTGTATTAAACAGTATTAGTAGTATATTGCAAATTTAAACAAACATAAATCAACTGAATTTTGTTAAGGTTATGTTAGATTGTAATTTTTGGGGGTTATGTCAAAACTAAAATACAAAATGATCTTTTGGACACCTCATGACCTTATTTAGGTACATGTAGTCATCTTTTGTTCAATCATTCCGCTAAAATGATATCTTGTTAAAACTGTTTAGTACTACACAGAATGAAATACAATGTTTCAGTCTATAGCCATTTAAATAACTCTTTATATTATATAAAACATGACATAATAAAAGTTATTTTTCATACGGTTATTAAGCAGGACATTTACTATTGTGGTCTAATAACGAATGAATTCAAACCAGCATGATAATCTGTTAACTAATAAGAAAGCACCTGTATTTAGTGTCAAGTTGGCCTTTTCTCTGTATCCATTGAAGTATGTTGTTAGAGACAAGGGTGAAGACATTCATGTCACATTATATGATTATCAGCATCACTTCTAACTTTTTACCTCAATTTTATTATGTAAAAATATTCTTAGTGTTTATGGCTGGAGGAGGTGAAATTAGCATAGTGGTTTTTTGGCAGAAGAAGACTTGCGATGTCTGGCGGCTGTATTATTACTGATTACAATGTGAAAGTGTTTGAGAGAATTAAGCTTGATTTGATTTACCCGCCTCACTGCATTGTTACCTGTAGTCGTTAGGCTTAGTTCAGGTAGAGCATAGCTTCTTAATCTTAACAGACACTTTGAATTTCTTCACAGTACATCACATGTGTCAGAATCTCTCAACTGTCATAAGCACATTTAGATGTGTGTTTGATAGCTCCATGGTCTCTCTGAAGATAATACTAATGTGAATTAAAGTCATTTATACACTACAATGGAAGTCTGTACAAATACAAAATATGGTAAAAATATGTTTAAGATGAAAATAGATATATATGGACATGTTTGAATTGTTTATACTTTTATCTGTCAATTGACATCTAGAATTTATCTTTGTGTTAAAAAAGCCTGGCTCATAATACATTAGGCATAATTTGAATGATTAGTAAAACTGAATATTGTAGTTAAAAAGTAATTTATTTTGTTACTTTAATTTTTTAAGACAAGTATTATGTTTTTCATAAATAATAAATATACATTTGCTAGATTAAAGGTTAATTTTGTATTTCAGTTGAGATGTAGGGTAACATTATAAGCTAAAATGGAAGGTGTGTGTTAAGTTATATAATGGATATGGACTATTTGTCTCTACCCAATCAGATTCTGTTTAACATGTCAATCATTTTGTGGGAGGTGTTAATCTATTACAATCTTGTGGCCACTTGATAAATCACATGGATTTTTCATTCTTAAACAATAACTTTTTCACATGTTTTTTGTTAACATAAACCATATCTTATAGTCAGATGTTCAGAAATATTGATTTGAAATTAGTAAAAATAAACACACACCTGCTGGCACTGTCTGATATTTTTAGGTATGTTTTCAATAAAAACACATTAACAGTTTAGAAATGATTTTTAATGTTACTTATCTGAGAAGTGTTAATTCAGTCTCAATTGACTAAGCTTATAGTAGTTTTTGAACAAACAATATATTTTATGACATTCTGTACCAGTTTTATTTCTCCATTACTAAGACAATTTAAATACTATTTCCAAAGCATTTTCTGTATAAGGAAGGTAACTGTTAGTTTACCATATAGAAGTATAATAGGTGAACTGGTATGGTTTAAATGAGGAGGATAGACAGTGGTGTTTTATGATGCTCACTAGTACAATTGTCACATGTGATATATTGTTTAGACACAGTCTGACAATGACTCCAGCTAAATTAGCCATAACTGGTCCTATACAGAATGTTATTTGACCCACTCCAGCTGGCACCTGTCATAACATGACCAGCTAAAGAGGAATATATCTAAGTTATCCCATTGTGGGACAGTATCTCTGTTTATTATGATATCCGGGTGGAGACCAGGCCTTATTATATAATAGTGAGAACTCTATTACAACAGAGATCTAGTTAACTCACCACTCTATGTTTTTGAGTGCTTGCCCTTTATGTATATCAAATATATGATGACGAAAAATAATGGTATAACAAGGTTAGTTGTTAACTGGCTAAGCTGGCATCTACTATTTGCCTGTCGATTGAATCCTAAAAATTCCTTCCCTATATAATTTTGATCTTTTGGATATATCTTTTATGGAATTTAATTGTATTGAATTTTGTTTATGAAATCCCTTGATGAAATCAAATCAATATTAAATAAAGCATATATTTATTTTATGTGTACGATATATTACTATTTTGGCAAATGTTTGCTGTTTAACAAGTTTATATTACCGTTTTGACATTATTCTTTTTGAAAGAACAAATGCTGATGTTCTTCTTGTCTCCAATGTATCAAACAAATTTAGGAAATACATTTACCAGTTTATAAAAACACATGATCCTTTTTATAATAGTTGAATAACACGAGTTCCTCACCTCCCTACCTTAAAGGATTTCTTTGACAGTTTCAGCGTTAGAAACTAGACTTAATTAAAATTATCCTCTTTTATTACTACAAAGACATTGCTATCTCAAATATCCTCAAAAATATTTTGATTTGCCTACATGTATCAATACAACATTTATTTCAGAAATTAGTGTTAAAAATAATTTTGACTTGTTCCATTTTTAATAATGGCACTGTATATATATTTTTTATTTCAAATGAATCTTATATGGGAAAACAAATGCACATCATGTATATAATTGACAAACACCCAAACTAATTTCTTTTTCTTGTTATTTTCAGCGACCTCCATCACAAAGTTTGAGTTTTAATCAGCCGGAAGATACCCAATCCTCCCGATCGGCGGATACACCTATACCCACTAGTCAGTCCAACACCTCACAAAATGTAGACAATGGAAGTGAAGCAGGTTCGTACATTTTAAAACATTTATACTATTATACACTTCATTCATATTACTAACCTACAATACATATCATGGATTGCCGTTGTCTGTTTCTAAAGATCATGATTTACATGGTCACACACCATGGAAGAAATAAATAACCTTATGTAATTGATGCTTGATTAGTTGATTGATGGATTGGAACTTTAAGAACTAATTACATTTAAACAGTTTCTATGGATCTTGATTTAAATGTTCATATATTCTCTACATTTTGACATCATCCCAGTAAACATGAATATTGACCATGTCTTTCTCTACATCAGTCTTATATGGATTCAAAAGGTTTAACAGCAAATCAGTAGTGTAAACATGCTTGTGATGAAGGTCTTTCACCTCACTAACATATAACAAATGCTCTGAATACAGTTGTCAAACAAGTTTATTTCGATCATGCTGATGGAAAAATGATTTGATATGGCCATTTTAATAAAAAATGAAACAAAGTCTATAGGCCAGCTGATCCCTGATTCATATTGATTTGTTTTAAAAAAGAACAGAATCAAAGTCACATAGAAAACAAACCTATTGTAAAAAAAGGCTATTTTTAACAATCTATTGTTTAATATTTATATTTCTTCATAATTTTTTAATTTTTAACATTGACGAGACATCAATAAATCAGAAAACTAGTAATTAACCTATCTGGAGAAAGTCAATTTTTTTCTTCTAATTAATGCTGTTAATTTGCTCATTCTGAGGACAATTATTTAAGGTTAGGTACAAATATGAGAAGCAAGTCTATGAGTTTGTGTCAGGGATTTCCTCTTTGTGACTGACATTTCAAGTGTTTATTATTGCTCTTTAAATGGCTGTATCATTGTGAACTATTATTGATTTTAAATGATAATGATTCTTAGAAGAATATCTAGATTCAACTTTCAAATTAGAGATCTGTTTTACTTATAGTCAAAGTGCCTGCCTACCAATCCATGTCTTTCAGATATAAATGTTTCTAGTTTGATACTAAAGCGTTAAAATTTGGGTCAGCTGATTTTGAGGTGAACTGTACTAAACCAGGTATAGTTTAACTTGTGACATTAAAATACATACTATACTAGGTTATCCAGTTCATATTTAGTCCAATTTAAATCACTTGAAATTGAAATGATTACCAATAAAAAAGATATATTAATTTATTTAAGATGTATAGATATAAAAATGCTGATCCCGAATTGCATGATATTTTAGTTAACACCATGTTGTTTTACTAGTTTAAGGATTTATAACTACAATAAAGTAAAGAGGATATATCTAAGAATTTCTAACAAAACTGACTAAACAGGACATTTTATAAGAAATGTAGCAGAAACTTGTAATAGGTACAAAATTAAAATATGTTATTGTATGATAAAGTTCATTTTGTACTTTATTGATAAAAAATTAAAGGACATTTACTTTTATTGAACATTTTCTGTCCTGTGGTGACTAGTTCTTTTTGTATAAAGTTATATAAAAACTTTGTCAATTTATTTTCTACTTTCATTTCATTGCAACTCTAGTTGGATTGCTATCTGAGAGTTGTCTGGTTCTTTCCTATCTGCATTAAGCTGATGGTACTGTATCAGTGGCCAGCATCATTCAATGTTAATTTAAGGGAAATGGTGGAATGAGGGCATAGCATAGACGTTAGCTCCCAGTTGGCCCATAGGCTTTATAATGGGTAATGTTGAAAATACGGAGCTTTGATTAAATTTATCTTGGGCTAGCCCTGTGGAAATGAAAATATCGTGTGTTAGCCATAAACCAGATAGCTCCTGACGATTTTTTGGGGGAAACAATTTAAGAAATGCTAAGTGAAGGGAACTCACCAGGGACCTGAATTACAAACAGCCTCTTGGAATTGACTAACAATTACAGGTGACCGCCAGGCTGGTGGCCTTTCACTCTATTTTGTGCCACAATTGTCTAGTACTTAACAACTTTTTTTTTTTCATATCCCCACAACATGTGGATATAGATAAAGCTAATCTGAGATTTAGATTTGTTTTAAAAAGAATGATGGTCGGAAATAAAACAGAAGTCTTGATGTCATCAAAAATACATTACAGCTTTCTGGCCTGGGGGTGGTGGCTGCTTCTTGGGAGGAAGTTAATGAAAAATAGATTTGTTGCAATAGATTGTAGTTCTTTGTATGGGTTTTAGATGGTAAATTTGAGCTGTGTAGAACTGGGTAATTACCGGGTTGAACTATGCACCAAGTTCTCAACCCTACAGGGACTGTAAAGTAATTCTCTAGCCTCTAAGACACTGGGTTATCAGATGTAGTCAACTTGGCCGTCCACAACTCCCAAACCAGATGAATGCTCAGATAAAACCTAAATTGTTCTCCAAGAAAAACTTGACAGATATCTTTAGTTCTTTGTCTCTTGTAGTCTTATCTTAGCTTAAACCCCGGTGAATTTCTCAGACAGCTTGGTAAGGATGACCCTCAGATTTACTGCTTCTTTCTCTGGGGGAGGTGAAATGTTTTGGCATTCCGTCTAGAATCCACTTATTATCTCCCTTACTTACTCTGTCCATTTTCACAAAAAATGTCCAAACTGAAGCAAGGATAGCACTTTAGAGGATGATGTGGATTACTGCTAGTGCTCACTTAATACATGTATTACGTTTTGTCTTTATTCCAGTAATATTGTTCATCTCACATCTCGGATGATCTTCTGTATCTTTGCGCGAATTGTCTTGGTTTCCAATTTCATTATTGTTCCTTATATAGATATATATAGATATGTTTTGAATCTCCCAGTATCATTCTTCCTTATATACGTTTTGAATGGTTCCCAATATCATTCTTCCTTATACATCTTGAATGGTTCCCAATATCATTCTTCCTTATAGTCTTGAATGGTTCCCAGTATCATTCTTCCTTATACGTCTTGAATGGTTTCCAATATCATTCTTCCTTATACATCTTGAATGGTTTCCAATATCATTCTTCCTTATACATCTTGAATGGTTCCCAATATCATTCTTCCTTATACATCTTGAATGGTTTCCAATATCATTCTTCCTTATACATCTTGAATGGTTCCCAAT
>JARFOD010000001.1:1735483-1763235 GCA_031763545.1 Mopalia muscosa | reverse complement strand
TCTTCCTTATACATGTACATCTTGAATGGTTCCCAGTATCATTCTTCCTTATACATGTACATCTTGAATGGTTCCCAATATCATTCTTCCTTATACGTCTTGAATGGGTCCCAATATCATTCTTCCTTATACGTCTTGAATGGTTCCCAGTATGATTCTTCCTTATATACGTCTTGAATGGGTCCCAATATCATTCTTCCTTATACGTTTTGAATGGGTTCCAATATCGTTTTCCCTTTTTAATGGTTTCTAGTTTCATTGTCACTTTGACTTACCTGGTTTCCAGCATCATTATCTTTATCTGATTTATGTATCTTAATTATTGAAATATCACACAAGGTATCCATTATCATTTTATTCCAACAATTGTTTTTATTATCACTGTCAGTCTTCCTTTACCTCACAATACACTGTCAGCATCTTTGGGCTTTTTTCTTTCTAGAATGGTTTCCAATACCATACATATACAGTACACTGCTAAGGATAGTTGCAATAATTTTTGTCTTTTATACAGTGACTGTTTCCCTTTTAATTCTTAAAAGGTTTCCAATATCATTGTTCCTTTAGATTCTTATCTGCAATTTTGTTTCTTTAACTCCTGGAATGGTGTCTTTAGTCTTTCTTTACCTGGCAATATAGCAGCAGTGTGATTGTTCTTTGTGCATCTATAAACAATCATCATCGGTATGCAGTGATGTAATGTCTAGAGATAGTCAGAAGACCTCACACCTCACATGTTTTGTCTCGTCATTGTCCTGTCATTTCCTGTTTTTTCTCGGTCACATTGAGGCTGATTTTATCTGAAACAAATCTTTACTTTTAGAACTCTTTACAATGTATTTAAATTGAATTAAAATATTTTACTCTACCAATCAGATCCTCAATCAGATCTTTATGGTCTTTTTTACTAAGCTACAAACGATACTTATAATGTTCTATTATTCATGAATGCAAGCTTACTTTACATATTTAATGTACAATTCTAAATGGGGTTTTTTGTGACTATTTTGCATGAAGATTATTAACACAGTACTTAGGTTAAAACACAGTTTTGTTATCACACATTTATGGGAGTGTTAGGCTAATTTTTTTGATGATAGCAATCTGCCTCAGATTTTATAAACACTAACAATAATTTACATCTCATTATGAATTTTTAATTCTCTTAAATTGTAATTAGGATTTGGTTGGTAAATTAAGCATAAATGATAATCATTCTAGTATAAAAAGCTTAATGAGTAGATTATGTTCTTAACACATCAAACTTTTAACACTTGACAAAATTTGACATTATCTCTGATGTTTATGCTGGAGGTGTCGCTTAGGCATTGAGCAATTTTCCTCATAAAAAATAAGTCATTTAAATTTCAAATTTACATTTTAGCTTCTGCATTTTTAATAACATTACAATTTAATATCTGAAATTATGGGAAAGGTCATGGGAATATATTGCGACTATTTACTATCAACTTTAGTTCCTTTTAAATGTGTTAATAAAATCCTTGTTTGATGAAATTATTCTTCATGGATATCACAGAGCAATAAAATTACTAAATTTAATCTTTTAAATTTCACAGTTAACATCTGTTAACTGCTTTAGTTTATTATATTTTCTATATTGCTATAAAATATAATAGCATTGATGAGATGATAAAATAAGGACATGGCATTTTAGTTACGTCTCAATACATATGTATGATGAGTAACAAAAAAGTGAGACATTTAAGGTGGCAATGTTACCACAGCCTCAAACGCTGAATGTGCCATGTCTGACTGTGTAATCGCGACCGCCACCAATTGTGCTGAGTTTGCGTGCAGATTCTGCTCAGTTCAGATCACTACAACTACAACAGCACACAAACCAGGCCATATTTACACACAGACCTCTTGTCTGCTTTAGTGCACAGCCAGGAAACACTTCAACAACTATTATGGACATGCAATAATGCTTTGTGGGGTGAATATGAAACTTTTATGAGATCGTTTTCCTCTTCCATGGTGCTTCCAGACTCTTCTACTCTTCACAAAAAATAGAGAAAAAAAACATTTAAAAAAAAAAGAAACATTGTTGGTTGAAAACCTGATCATAAGTTTATATTTCTTGATAGTTTTGTTTTTCTATGATGGTCAGCTTTGTGATCAAATTGATTTAGAAGTGTCTGTTTTTAGGCTGGCTGCTGTTAGAGTAGTACAATAGCTATTGAGAAAAGTGGAGTTTTAGGAGGGGAGACTGGTGGAGAAGAAATCTCACGGGAGCTTTCTTCATGAATAGCCAATGCCATTTTCACAGGTCATTTTTTTCCCTCATGCTCCTTTTCCCCACACACCATCTGAGTGCTGGAAGTGACAAATAAGTAGAATTTTACAGAATTTAAAACCACCTCACACCACAACGCAGTCAGACACCCGTTTTGCTCTAACGCCACAAATTCAATTGTTCAATTTTTCTTCCTGTTTTTTTTGTTTTGTTTTGTCTTTGTACAATGTCTAATGAGACATTTGAGTAACATTATCCGAAACTAGTTGTTCTGCTCATTTGCATTTTCCATAAATTTGCATGGGCTCTGAGAGAATATTGTTCACTATGTGTGACTTTAGGATGAGACAGTGTAAATTGCCATACCATTGTATAATGGTTTCCTGCACTTCAAATGTGTTACTCTTTGGCTAGTCACATTGCCTTGCCAGGAGATGCCTTCCTTTAGGGTTGATCCAAGCTTAAGATCAAATTTAATATAATAAAAAAAATCTGGTTTTTAAATGATGGTGTTTCTCGTAAAAAAAACATATAAATATTTTTTATTCTTTTGCTTTTTTTGTCAACAAAAAAAGTTGTTAAAAACAAAAAAGTATTATTGAAGTAACTGTAATAACTGTTGAAAGACTTTTAGAGGACGATACCGTTGTAACTTTTGGTTGAGATATGTTGATAAACCATGGTAGTAATGTGAGAGTTTGTAAATATATTTTCTTCATCTTTCCCACTCCTACAGACTGGCTGGAGGTGTCTGTTTCAACTCCAGGTATGTTCTCATTTTTCTCACCCTTTCCTCACAGTTTTTGTCTTTGTGTTTCACAATCTTTTGTATTTTGGTACTTTTTTTCTCTGTGCGTTGCTGACCTGTATGTTTCTATTGTAGTTCAGAATTATGTCTGCTTCATGTTTTTGTCAATTTTCACTATTTTGTCTTTGTGTTGTTTGTTTTCATTTCTGTTTTGTCAGAATACTGTTCATTTCATTTTTTTGTCTTCATATTCTCATGTTCACCTGTTATTATAATATATTTGTTTACACTGTTGTTGTTGACATGCACAGATTATTATAATTATTAGGAATTTGGGTTTATTCTGTCAGCATAATAAATTAAAACAAATGAATATATTTATGATAGAATTTCTTTTGACCTTTGAAAAAATTCAAGACTGACTGTGGACATGCTAGGACGTGTAGTTCATCTGTCTATTTATTAAACTCCAGACAGTATTTCATATTCTGCTCTGAAGATTATTGAAAGATTTGAGAGGATTTGGAATGAGGATTCACCTGAGTTGTGATGGCTGTATGAGGAGTATTAGTCTGAAGGACAAACTAACACTAAACATGTAATTGGAACTGCCAAGCAGGTGGCTGGTTTCATAATTTCTGAAAACTAACCTGAGTTCGGTCAGTCTTGAGTTTCGCTTACTAATCAAAGGTCTCAATGCTTATGACAGATATGGACATCTTCGGGTCTTAAGAGGTGCAAGTTGATCATGTAGTATAAGAGAATGTGCCTTGTAGCACCTGCCCCTCTTACCATATAACTACTTCCATGTCATATTATTCTACCTCATCCTTCGTCTCAGACTCCACAATTTTATTACAGACGCACTCATTCTCGTGTTCTTGTCTCTGGTACCTGCTGCCATGGCACATATACCTAAATCAAGCTAAATCAGCTTTTGATAACCCAAATTGCCTTGAATTTGGAATATGTGCGAAATGTGGTTTTAAACATCAATATATTATGTTTTGAAGCAATAAACTATGAAGTGTGTTAGCGCGACTTATAGTACAGTATACAATACTATCCAAATAGGTCCCTTATTGTCAAGAAATGTATACAACTTGTTATTTGATATAAAGTTACTTTACTAGATAAATACAGTTTGTTATTTAACATACAGTTACTTTACTAGATTAATACAGTTAGTCCTTC
Source organism: Mopalia muscosa (assembly GCA_031763545.1). Classification (NCBI taxonomy): domain Eukaryota; kingdom Metazoa; phylum Mollusca; class Polyplacophora; order Chitonida; family Mopaliidae; genus Mopalia; species Mopalia muscosa. The sequence goes on along the minus strand of JARFOD010000001.1, from coordinate 1,759,036 downwards.
AACATACAGTTACTTTACTAGATTAATACAGTTTGTTCCTTGATATGTATACAGTTACTTTACTAGATAAATACAGTTTGTTCTTTGACATACAGTTACTTTTTTGTAAGCTGGTCCAAAAAACAGCATCTTTTGGTGGATTTTCAACTTATTCAGAAGGGTTTTGAATGAAAAACAAGGGATGCTGTGGGTTTTTTACAATAACTCATTGCCCCTTTTTAAAATAAGTTTTGCATCATCTTTGATTTACCTGTTGCGTTTGTGACTGTTTGATTTGTTTAGTTAAGTGTTGTATCTGTCAGTCATCACCCTGTCTTGATATTGATCACTTCAACGTTTCTTTGTAGCTATTTGGGCACCACGCTACGGCGGCCATAGATTTTTGCTTACACGCAATGTTGTAGAATTCTCCTCTGAAATTGATTTTGTCTCGCCAACACATTGCTACCAGGAAGCCTTGTTTTCATACTCCACTTAAAACCAATATTTTTTCTCCATGTGATTGAAATGTGTTTAGGCTTTGTTTCTTCTCCATTCCTTAACCTATGTATTGGATTTACCTTCCAGCCTATGTTCACTTATCAAACATATGTAGCTAGCAGCTGGGTTATTTTGTTAGCACAGCTCTAGTTTGTCTTATATTATTAATTGCTCTTTTCCTCAGATGTGTTTTAGGAGAAATACCTATAGTGCATCTTCATTCTTCACAGTAATTCTTCTACAGTAAAAAAATATCAGTTTTTATTAAATTGAGTTTGTTTTTTGTAATAAGAACATTCTAATAGACGCCAGTTTATTATTTCTGCCAGAGAAACACCCGTATGGTCACATTTTAATACTTAGATATTTGATGTTTTTATTGCACTTGTTCAACTCTCTCATTTTTCAAATGATTTAATTAGATACCCAGCAACAGAACATAACCTGCAATGTTTCCTATTCTGATTTATGACACATACATGTATATTAATATGTACATCAGTAAATGAGCTTGTCATTTAATTAGTATGATCTGTATTTCTCTGTCCGTACATTTAATAGTGAAATCATTACCTACTCTTGTTAATTACCATACTGGCCAATTGAAATCATACCTGTGCTCTTCTTTGTGCTCATAAAACTTTGTAAGCATAATCAGTGTATTGTTCGCACAGCCCACCTGTCATACACAGCAATTTTTTACCCTGATATATCACCTGGCTTGACCAGTCAGTTAACCTGGGTGTCATCCTCTTTATACCTGTCATCTATACTTACCTGTGATCTGTATGAATGAAGCCTGACTCTTTTTATGCATCATGATACATAATCATGTCTTCTGTTCTTTGTACTACATATTTATTTCCATACTCTGTAAATCAATCTTTATCAAAATAATTCAAGAACATTTGTATAAATACTAGGTTTGATCTAATGTTCTACTACATCAGCTGGCTGTGTAATAAATTTATCAGTTAATTTATATTTACACAGCTTACACAAACGCTTACACAAACTTTTCACATCAATTTATATATTGACAAAATTACTTTTTTGATATGAAGCTTTGTGAATAGATTGAATTGAATATTTTATAAACAAAACAGATACAACATTGCTATATTCTAGTGAAATCAAGAAACAGGGAATTCACCAGGCATATATTTATCAAAGTTAAATAATGTTATTCAATAGAAAACAAAATCAAATAGTCTGAAAACATCAAACTCTTTTTTTATATAGTGCAATTGATTTGGTATAAATTTTTATTAGAAGGATGTAAGATATTCCTTTTTCTCAATGAATAGATATATTAAAGTCTGTTCCTGATGGCTTCACAATAGACTTGTCTTACTATGAGACCTCAATTTGTCAGCAGGGGGTGTATATATAAGGAGAGACTTCTGACGTACATACAGAAGAGACTGCTTGGTAAACTTCCGTTACGGCAATTGCCAAATTGTAAGCATCGTGGGTGAAATCGCTGGTGTCCATTGTGGGCATGCTCTCCCTGTGTGCCTTATTCCCCTTCATATTGATGAGAGTTAAAATAAGCTCACATCTAGGTGAGAGAGGAAAGTAAAAATTCATGCTACATTGATTGGAGCTATTGAATTGGCTCTATACATTTCTTCTTTCCTTCCCCGGAATATTGGCCGGTGTTCGACTCAACTGGGGCCATTATGAAGCGACTTAACTGCATATGCTAATGACCCCTTGGGTGGATATTTCTTGGACTCCTCGCCACAGAATGCCCTGCCTAATGTTGTACTCCGAACCGAGGCTCATGTGCTGAGAAAAAAAAAAGAAAGTATTTGCGCTGTAGCGCAGGAAGGCGCGAGTCGATGTTAGCAATGGGTTGATTCTCTGTGAATTGAGTGGCGTCATGTATTGAGCTCTAGAGTTGTGATCAGAGTGTACACTATTGATTCGGCCACCTTCAACCCAGTCCAATACACAATAACTACCACGGCCACTGCTAAGTTTTTCCTATCGTGCTCTGGCGCTTTATATCTCCAAGCATTGTGGGATTAATTCAATTTGTGAAATGGTGCTTGGACTTAAGGCCAATTTTGATCATTTGCTTATTTACTTATATTGGTAGAAGGGGGTCAATTGAAGGAAGAGATACAGTGTTATGAGATTAGTGGTGTTCTGGTGTAGTGTAGGGGGGTTGGATCAAGAGCCAGTGCTATTTAACTCATCAATATACACACTGATTTCCAGTTGTTTGTACTCTCATGCCTAAATACACATCTATTCTTCTCATATCACTGCTCTAATGCAATTACACTCCTCATACTCATATTCACCCAGCACAAATATGTACTTTCAAGTGTATTTGACTTATTTCCATTTTATATATATTGGGTTAAAAATAGGAACAGTTTGTTTGTCATACATCAGATCGATTCAATTTAATAATATTATTAAGCAAATTGTAGACTATTTAAAAAACAGAATCTATAACTCAATTAACCTCATTATTAATTTTACTGATGGTTTATTTTTTATCTTATTATTGGTTTATTATTAGTCAACAAAAGTATTTAACAAGATAAATAATGAAAAAGTATTGTTGTTACTAAAATTAGAGAATTTACTATATCAAAGTTCAAATTTTGATTAGCGTATGTATATGTAGATATAGGTAGGTGCACAGGGAAACTTTTAAGAGGAAGTGTTTTAACTATATTGATTTTGTTGGTGTAGGTTTTCTGAGGAGGTCCTAAAGTGGATAGCTCTCCTGATAACGGTAGATAAACCTAGGCATAAAATCTTTTAGGGCTATATTAACTGAAAGCTTTGAGATAAAGAAAATTCAATTTGAACACACAAAGCTTCTAGCTGCTATCTTAGTTTCATTTCAAGAAAGGTTCTATGTAGCTCTTATCATATATTTCTGCTCAACTCAAAATCAGTACTGGTATGTGTAAGTTGCTGTATGTATACACGCTTTTTTATTTTTTCTAACCAGTATTACATTTTGCATTAACTGAACCACCAAAAATAATGCTAATACAACAACGATAAAAGAAAACATACTATACTATAGGTATGTGATGTGTTATTTAGGCCCAGATTCAATTTATTTTTGTCTCGCATATTAATGACTTATGTGTTAAAAAAAAACTCTTGAGAAAGATCCAAATTTCACTAATTAGTACATGTCGCTGTATATAACAACATCTGCAAATACTTGACATTCATCTAAGAAATTTGCTTGCATTTCTTTTGATGAAATCATTGAATAGCTACTAACATAACATGAACTTGTTAATTAGTAATGTCTAATTTTGCTAATGTGATTTTATCTTAACTTTAAACATTGCCAGAGATATACTGGCTCTACATCATCAGGGTCGGCTTGGTGGGGCGTATTAAATGGTTAGTTTCTGGTTCAATTTATGCAGAGCATTCATTTAATGTTTTTGGGGTTCAATTTTTTTTTAAGGGCAGGAGAGGATTTTTTTATATTTTTTTTTATAGTTTTAAATTTTTTAGGTGTGGTTGTCTTTGTGAAGAACACACACCTGTTGGTTAACGGTACCTTTTAGTAATTTCTGTTTGTCATGAGTTAAATACATTACATGGTGTGAAATTGGTGTCCATTGTTGAGGTGAGTTTATTTTGAAATCTTTCAGTGGGTGTATTTGGTTCACATGTGGTAATATATGTATATTAATTGATAGGTAACTGTTGTTTCTCAAAGTGACTTCCGCTAAGATCTTCCTAACGATCTGGATGCTTTATAATTTTGAAATTTTTTAAATGTCTATAATTTGTTGAGATTTTGAAGGGTGCTATAAAGTTTGAGCTTGTGACATCTTACACATGTAAGTGCACTCAGGCAATACTGATATTAATCATAATCGATTGATCAGTTTGAAAAGTGACTTTGTTGATCTGTGACATGGAAATGATTGACAACTGTCTGTCAGTTTCTCAGCTCACTCACAAAGGTATCCCTGTCATTAACTTGTTTTAAGAGAAACAGATTTTACTTATCTGATAATCCAGACAAAGGGCTATTAGGATATTGCGCCTTTGGGCAAGCTAACTCCTTGTCCCTTATTGGGCTCTACAGGGGTATATTAATATATTTCTTGTATCTGTGACAGTCAACTGGTATTCACTGGCCAAAATGATTGATCACTTCTAAAGCATCCATTGATTAGCCTCACACAGTGATCTTTTCATGTCGCTTGATAATCCCCCTTTGCTGCCTTTATTAGTGCTTTTAGTATTGGAGCATTAGCAGTGGTTGGGCTGACTGTGCTGGTGAATAGCAGTGTTTAGTCGAAGCAAAACCCACAGGATTCCCCTTGGTCAGAAATGCCAAATCTTGACCATTGTGTAAAAGGCCGTCTCTCAGACACACTCTAGCTTTATTCACTGGAGTCTATGTATAGTCAGTCCCTTTCTACCATTATCTCTAGCTATTGAGAGGGACTCTGCAGCTGTTTTCTTTAAAAGGCCACTTAGCCAGGACTTTCTCTCTGTCCAAAATGATGCAAAAAGCCATTTCTATGAGGAAATCTATAGTACAAAGGACAGCTTTTGCTGGGAATAGAAAAGGGCAAAAAGCCAGGCTATATCATTGGAGGATGTGTTGGCTATTTAGAGAAATGCATGCTCATGGAAAGCCATTTTAAATGTGGAGTGGATAATGGCCTGGCCTAGCTTATTCTCTCCTACTTTACAGTCCTAACTTAACAAATCCCATTACAACAACAACATCATTCCTTTTTCCAGGACTTTTTTTTCTCCTTTTTTCTACATTAATGGCTTAGGCTCCTGCTGTAGAAAAAAAAGCTGATTGAAGGAAAAAGTCTGCAGCAGAAATATAAATTATACAAGCAGTTTGGAAACAATGTACTCCTTTCATCTACTTACCAGTGAATTCTACATTGTACCAGATGATCTATACAGCAGAGTATATGTGAAAAATGATTGATTCTCAATATATGGAACAGAGCATTCAGCCATTTGATATAATTTGCCACTATAAGCTAACATTAAAATGAAATTCTCAGATTCACATTAAGTTATTTGGGATTGACAGGTTTGATGTATGCATTTCTCTTTGATGTATTTGTCAAAACTATAGACATGGGAAAGAAACTATTTTGCTTTAGGATATGTTGTTTTGATAAGGGCCCATCAGAAGTAGAAGGAATGGTGTATATTTCAAATTAATCACTGTATATGTGTAGATTTCATTATGTTAGGGCCTAGTTTGTGGTCAGCTGTGCTCATTTCAATCTGGAAGCTGTTTGCCAATGGTCAGGCTCATCTAAGACTGGTCAGTTAATGCTAACAACAGCTGATGGTCATTGGCTAAACTGTAGAATTTCACACTGGTCAGTGTTGGACTAGTGTCTTCATGGCCAGTTCAAAACTCATTTCCTGTGAGCTGACAACTCAGCCATATGTTGTAGTGCCTAGTTAATTTCATGGTTTCTCTGGTAAGACCTTTGGTAACCTTTCCTTGTCTAGTCCTGTGAACACACAGCTAGTAAATCTGTTATACCTCTAATTAGCAGTTGATAAAGAGGACTAGCAACAACAGAACTCCTCATTTTCAAAGAATATTGAATCATTTTTTTATCATGTACTTAATTTAGGATTTAAAAGTAGAAAATAAAACTTGCAGAACTGATTCCTTAATAAAAAACTACTCAAAATAGTGAAAGCATGACTTAAATAAATGGATTGATCAATTATTTGAGTTTTATTGATACATACTTTACCAGATTACCTTTGTGAAATATCCCAAGAAACGTGCCTACATGAATAAATTGATTCAAATACATAAGAAATGGCCAATTTCTGTTAAATGGTTCTGTACAATTGGGATTATGAATAGTTTTGGAAATTTCAGTTAAACCAACAGATTGAACACAGTAGACTCTTGGCCAGGGATTAGCTGTGAAAGTTTTGGACATTGCTCATTGATATGATCAGTGAACTAATGTACTATTGACCAGTCTTGGTTGGTTGTCTGGGTTTCGTATTCGGCCGGCCAGTTACATCAGTTGAGAGAGAAAAAGATGGAAACACATCGTCTCTTGGGATCCATTTTCTTTCTCTTGCGATAGTCTAATCATGATGGGCAGTCTGCAGAAAATTAAGAAACTTTCCCCTCAGTATTCCACTATATTCACAGCAAGGACTTAGTTTCCAAATATCCAGTTATAAACCCTAGCCAGTCATACATAGCAGATCAGCAAGCAATTTCACACTTGGTTATATTGAGTTGTATGGATGTAAAATCAGAGGACAATGTTTGTAAATTACCCATGGTTTAATTCAAACAAACTTGTTGTAGTTTTGTTCAGCATTAGTAAAATTCAATTTACTCATTAAAATAACCAATATTAACAGAACTTTCTTTGTGTTATCTTAGGTGTGATTTTAAGTCCCTTTCTTCCAAGAATATATTTGTGGCTTAAAATAAATGACATAAAAGATAAAACATGCAGTAAAAACTACATGTGCTTGGCCTATTATTTTTGTGCAACATTTTTATTTCCTAAGATTTATGAGAAATGTCTGGGAAAAGTTTGCTAAATCATGTTTTCTGGTATTAAGTTTTACTTTGACAATATTATTTCCTGTAGATAGCAAGGGGTCAAAATTTTCTCACCGAAATCAGTGTTATTTTTCCTTCATACTTAATTTGATTTAAAATATTCATAAACAACTTTGTGTTTGTGGCACTCAAGCTTTAACCCAGCCAGTTGTAAAAGTAGGGGTTAGATCTTTTCCGGAAAGCTGCAAAAAAGATAAAAAAAACACATTCAAAATAACAAACATAAGCTCTCGAAAGAAATGGCAGTATTTATTTTTTCCTCGTTTAGCTTAAAAGTATACAGTAGCGGAGGACTAAGTAAATTCCTGTGCAGTAACTTTATACGTTTAGTGGGTAAAAACTAGGGGAGAAGTAAGACTAAAAGAGAGATAATAATAGAGGGAAATATTAGTGGCAAACAGCTGAGTAGAATTCTTGTTTCTTTCTGCTTACATTTTCATCTCTCAGGGTTTCGAATTTCCAAAAACTATATCGCCAGTCGTTTGATGCCACTAATGAACTGGTTAGAAAGGGACTATTTTGTATTGTTTCTCAATCTGTATACACAAACATTGCCCAGGTTTCCTATTCCCAAATGTTTGTCTTGTCTACGAATTAGCTTCATTATTTGCTCATTAACAGTCAGTTTCTATAAATTATTACCCAAGTGCTTTCTGCCTATTGTTACATTTATCTCATATAAACAATAACGTCACCGAGTCTTTCCTCTGAGTGTTTTGCACAATGTTTACAAGTCTTCATTGATAAGAATTTTGAATATGATAGAGAAATGTAGACAAACAAAATTTAGCTGTGCTCATAAAGACAATATATATTTATATATTTATAAATCTACATTATAAGTTACATTACTTGTATACACCAAAGTGTTTATTATATGTTTATTAAACTTGTTTTGCTTTACTTCCTTTAATTGTGTATATAACCTAAGCTATGTTTATGTTACAATCCAAGTCACTAGCTGAAGACACTGGATTTGACACATAGATCAATGATTACACTCTAAAGCATTGTCTTAAACAATATTAGTGTCAGGATGGGTTCACTGACTCCCCATGCTTGGTAAAGATATAGAGAAATAGCTAGCCTATATCATGGGTATTGACTTTTCATAGAAATGAATGGGAAAAGATTTGGAAACCATTTAAATTTTCAGTTTTTTTTAAATTTTATTTGCACTTAAGTCCTCCACCTAAATCATGCCCAATGAAGAACTCTTTCATGATTTAAAACCAATTTGAATTTCACCGATCTTTAACTATTCTGCCATATATAGTTTAATAGTGGCCTTCTAAAAACACTTGTATTTACCCTTTAGGCATTTCTCTTTGTATTGTTGTACTTACAACATTCTTTCATTTTAAATGTTTCTAATGTTTATCAAATAATTATTACTTAGATGCTTTTGGTCCTTAAATATTCAGTAGTCTTTCCTCTATTGTGGCTCTCTTGCTGTAACTTGCATATTTTTACCCATCTAGATTCTCTTTCTCAGACTTCACTTAATATCACACAAGACCGCCACCCCAACCATCACCCACCGCTCCCCCCACCCAGTTCTTCCTCCACTGGTTCCTTACATCTCCCTCTTTAGTTAGCCTCTCCCCCTGTTGCCAACCTCTCTTTTGCCATCTCATCTGGCTTTCCCCTTTCTTCGATTCCCTGGGTCCCCATTCTCCAATGTCTCCCCTCCAGCACAGATAGCCTTGTTCCATGTTTATTTAAAGAGATCTACCTATGCTACTCGCCTTTTCAGCTATTGGCTTTTTTTGTCTTAACTCCTCTTAACATGAAACCAAATAAACATGCCCATATGTGTGTAGACAACATAGTTTGCCCGGCAAATCTGGAAGCCTATCTCCTACTGAAGGTTTTGTGTTCACAAGCCTGGTTAAACTATCAGTGTTAGAATTATCAAGACGAAGACAGAAAAAAAATCTGTTCTGGACGCCATACTGTTTCAGTTGCCTGACCCTAGTGTATGGTTTCATTTAGACCGATAAGGGTAATGCAAAACACATAGGACTAAGTATGGTAGCTACTCTGTGTAGCAGAGAGTGTGTTTGCTGTAGTAACTGAGAAATTTATGTTACACTTAGTTCAGAGACGCTGTAGTATAGTGGATCACACCTGAAAAAATAAAGTCCCGTCATCCAATCACTTATTTTGCCATTTAGTGAGAATTTTCCCTGCCCTCTGTATTTAATGATAAAATAACAGGGCTACAGTGGTTGTTTTTAGTAGCTGCGGAGGAAATTATAGGGGAATGCGGCCCATGTGTATTGACAGCTGGAGATGCTACCTACAGGCAATCTAAAGATTCTCTGTTTATTTGTCAGCCAGAGACACTGTATGATAGCTTCTGTTTGGCAAATGTATCGCTAAGCTGTTTACATCCGCTTACCTCCAAACAGTCTTGTGGATTTACAAATGCTATTTGACTATTTTGGTTTGTTAGTGTTTGTTTGAAATTAGCTGCTGTAAGATGGCCACATTGGGAGAACGAAGCACCATCAAAATGAGCTCTTTTCATACTCTATCATGCAAGACCGTCTTCATAAGCTCTTCTAGATTTGACTGATTATACCTCTGATATTGATCACTTACTAATTAGTTTTATTTCCAAATTATCGAAAATCCCTTTAATATTTAAGGATTCAGCAAATATTTCCAGAGAATATTGACAACAAATCAACATCTTTATTAAAACTGAAATAGAACGTATAATCTTAGCACACAAAACTATTCATTACACATACTGGGTAGCACTTTTATAAGATATATATATACATGTATGTATCGTTTGAAATTCAATCAATTTTCAGGATATGAGGTTGAATTTTGTATCTTTCTGATTGGTATTAGATGGGATAATGGTAACAGTTTATGCTGACTGAGATCAGCCTTCATAAAGTGTGTGTGTGTTATATTCTGCCATTCCCCTAATGCAGTCTGTGCAGAGATCCCCGCTGAGTGTCACAGAGGCACTAAAACTACACTGTTAATCAATTGCAACACTAAAATAAGATTTAAGGAAAGCGATCTCACATAAATAGACCATCAGACTCTTATTTATTTCCATCAAAGTTTATCTTAAGCAGGATAATGTTTATTTCTCCATGATTCACTTTATTCATTCTATTAGTGAATGTCTGATGTAAATACTGACTTGATTGACAGTTGTATGTTTGAACAGAAATTATCATCACACTGCCTTACATTTAAACACATAGATAATAGAAATTGCATTTTGTACATGTAAGAATATGTATTTTCTGACAACATTAATTTCAACCAATTTCCAATTAAACAGCTAAGAAAAGGATGTTTATTACACTAAAAATTTAATGAATAATTTTAAACTAGAGTTCATTTATAAATTTGTTTAATGTAAATAAAATTTCCGCATTTTTTTTGATAAATTTCATATCATTATTTGATATCTTTATTAGATAATAATGTTACCTCATATTGCAACATGCATTAAATGATCTAAGGGAGAGAATCTGGGCGTTTGTTGCCATTAATTTTCCTTTGAATCAAATTCATGTTATGTCCAAAATGTTTTTGACATACCATAAGCATACAAAATTAAAAACAAAAGTAATTGTTAAATTGTTCAAATAGTAAAAATAAAAATTTGAAGCAAATCACATTGCTAAAATTCTGTGTGTGTGCCTTTTAATAAAAAAATGTAGTCATGTTTAAGTTAATTGGGATCTACTTGTATTTTTACAGTGAAACTCGTTATGAACATAAGAATTTGCCGGGTATGAAGTTACATAATGTCTGACATAGTATGTTTACAAAAAATACTGAAGATAAAAGAACTCCACCCTACTTGAAAATGATAAACTTTTTTGAAGCTGTAAGTGCAACATGACATCAGCCCTATGAAATTTCTTTGAGTGTTTTGTTTTTGTAGAAGACGAATGTAAGTACGCAAGCTAAGCCAAAGGAGTCAGTTTATAGTGGGTCATTGCAACACTGCTAATCCAAGCAAATTAATTTACATTGTTAAAATAATATGATTTTTTTCTCAATTCAAACCATGCATCATCAAAATAAACCATTGACATGCATTGATAGTTGAAAGATTGAAAAAATATCTCAGTATATTTTATAGTTCACTTATTTATAAACTAAAAGGAAGTGACAAAGCTGAGTTGTTGTTGTTATGAGTAGAGAGCTAATGGCTGGAGGTAAGTCTGCTGACCTTTGTATAGGAGGCTGTCATCACACTGTCATGGCAGATACACTTGAAACCCTACAGGGTATGGGAGGGGCTTATATACCTACATATGTCTACACTCTGACAGATATATATATAAACAGAGGTTAAATCACAACAGACATAACATATACAAACCAAAACAAACCTCATACTTTATGGTACTTTTGCTAGAGGAGTCTGACCTTTATCAAATGATTTTTTTTTTTTACACCCATCATATATAGAAAATAATCTGATGCAAATATGTGAAAAGTCAAATACTTAATTTGAACCTGTTGCATTTCCAATCTGTCTGGGCTCACTGGAATACGAGTCTAACTTAACAAGTAGTCAGTGGTTATATAAAACTGTTTTCATCAGAATTTCACTTATCTTTTACCATTAATCAGCTTGATGATTATTAGTCACCTATTTTCTAAATGGATTCATTGGTCACAAATTCTTCTATTTCAAGAGGTATTTGAAAACAATACCAGCTTGTCTTTAAATAACTAAACATTTTAAATGCTAAACTTGTTGTGTGTAAATTAAACATTTATGTTTCCCATAGTAAGTTCCATTATTTTGTGTTGATACAGATACAATTTGTTCATCTAAAACTGGCTTATTTCAAGTATGAATGTAAACTGTCTTTTGCTGTTGATTTTAATTTGATTTATGTGGTTTTATCTTTGTACATGACATTATTTCTTAGCAGTACCAAATATCTCTATTAATCTGCCATCATAGGGATAGTTACCAAAACATTAAGTCACCAGTTGCCAACAAAATTGCTTTTCGTCATCCATAGAATATCAATTATTGTAAGGCGAGCCTAAGCAGCTGTCAGTCTCCTTTCTCACAATAAGACCCAGCTAGTTATTGTTAAAAGAGGATTGGAGAGCCACGTCTATCGCCAGAGATAGAAGAAATATGCAAATGAGGCTTCTTTCAGAGATTGCAGGGTTAGCTTGGCGTCAATCAGCTGTCAATCAAAGCTGTGGCCACGACTGACCTCCCCTTTCCCTCGAGACAGACTAATAAAGTAAAAAGGTGAAAACACTTTAGATCACTTAATAAAGTAGAGGTCGTTAGTCGCTCTTCGTTACACGATACTTGCACAGTCAATTCTATTAGTCCTATCTCCACCATTCAATCCCATTTAATACATCTTCTTCCTTCGACATTTCCAATTTGCTCAAAACAAAACTGTCCATCTAAAATTTGTTATAAATTCTATCTCAGTACTGACCTGGGGTGCAAGTTATAGAATCATTTAAAACGTCGTCGCAGCTACAAAAGTATCAGACTTTGTGAGATGAAAGAAGAGAGGATTTAATTCACCACGAAAATGAGATAAACTTGTGGATATCAAGGTATTTCCAGTCAGATGAAAATTGGCATGGTTGTAACAAATCGTAAAAAATGGAATGAGAAGTACAAAAGGATTTGTTGAAGAAACGTGACGGGGTGACAGGATCTTGTCAGAGTTCTGAAGAAGTCTTGAGCTATGTTGATAGATGTGTGGTAATGGCAGTAAAGAACTGTGTCAGGCATGTTTGATAGGAGACTGATGCCTCTCTATATGACAGATTGGAAGGCCGATGACAGATAAACTTCTTCCTGTCAAATAGGGCTTGAGGTTAGGTGCTTATTTAATAAACATGAATCAGGGGAGGAGCTTTCTCCCTGATATCATACTTTTTCTCTCCTCAATGAAATGAATTACCTCATAGGTGTAAGAAGAGGAGGGTTGTTTACAGCCATCTTGTAAACATCAAAGACAGGAGGACCTATGAACTGTTGTGATCTAGGAGATAAAGGTCAGCCTCATATACCCTCCAATACATCATTGTTCTTCAATGATCTGACCTGCTCACTTATTCCTACCCATCTCTCTCAAAAAAACTTATTAAATCATGCACACACTGTAATCCTGTACTCACACAAGTCATCATTTCTCTCTCTCTTTTTTCTTCTGTCAAAGTATTTATTTTGTAAACAAACCTAACAATAGGATCTATTTTTTATGCACTAGTCACTGTGACATTTGAATCAATCAGATCTGATTTGTGTTTTTCAATGGAAAAGGACAGTTAGCTCTGAATTCTTTCAAATAATGTACCAATAAGAAAAGTAGTTGAATTTTTTGGGTTTTCTTTGTCAATGTCTTCAGTTTAATTTTTAATGAGTATTCTTGAATTTGAATTTATTTTCTTTCTCTGACTTGAAGTATCAAAGGTGTGTAGTACTTTTTATTTATTTATAGTCCTTAGCTTTCATATTGAGCTGCAGGTCAAAGGCACATATGATTGACATATGGTTTTGTCAGAGTAGTTAGGGCTGATATAATGGCAATGTTAATTAGGTTTGAACACCCATGATTTGCTGATGTGCTGTACACCCTGGTAGTTATACGATGTGTGTGGGTGGACTTGCCTAAGGGTATGGGTTCATTTAGAAGTCAAATTTAAAGTTAATCCCTTCCTCACAAAACCAGATGCTATTGTTCTCTTCCTTAATTATTTTTCTTGCCTTTAGTAAATGTTTGTGGTGACCCCTCCTTGAGTGATTATTCAATTCTTACACACTTTTTGAAACAATAACATATAATTCAATTCGTACACACATTTTATAAACAATATCATATTATTCAATTCATACACACATTTTATAAATAATAACATTTTATTCAATTCATACACACACCTTTTATAAACAATAACATATAATTAAATTCATACACACTTTTATTATAAACAATAACATTACCACCACAAGTGCATTTAAATCCTGTTTCTACTACAACGTACTTGTCTTTTTCCTTTGAGAAAGGTGAAATATAATCCATTTATATATTTTAATTTTAAGTAAAATTGATAGTAGCTAATCCTTGCTGCTTTTGTGGTTTGACTTTATGGTTGATTACTTATGACATTCGCATTTTTGCCACTTAGATGTTATTTTTCTGGGAGTTATATTGACCAGAAATAAAGTGGAAATGTCGAGGCTTCCATGAAATGCAATTGGGTGATATCCGGTAGTGGAGGCCTGTGATCATATCTCCTGGGGGGAGGGGATGGTAATTACCCACGAAGAGCTGAAATTTTCCTTCTGGAGTTAAATTCATCCGACCAGTGGACAATAAGATTCGCTTGTTCTATTCGCCTCTCCTCCATTGTCTGTGTGTACAGAGAATTTGCTGCGTTTACTATCTTAGCAGATGAAGTGTGGAGAAAGCTGTGTGTCTGTCATAACAAGGCAGGCGAGGGAATTGGCTGAAAACAATAGCGGGGTGTTACTGAGGGGCACTGACTGTCTTCATGTGGTTACTGCCCACAGATGGTTGTGTCAGCTAAGAGCCTCTGAAGAGTCTTACTAGCTGTACTCATTGTCACATGGCACAAACAAAACCAAATCATTCCCAACACCACAAAGTTGAACCTCTGAAAATATTTCTCTCAAAATCTTCAAAATTAATATTTTCTTGTGTTTTTTTTTAAATTTCACGTTCCATTGCCGACCGACTTCAATTTAATTTATTATCAGAATTTTCCCCTGCTTTTGTAAGATGGAATATTGTTTTCCCATCCATCATATTGACTACTTAATGTCAATTTGTGTCCAGGGGCCATAAACAAAAATATCTTCAGTGATTTCACTGTTACATTACACCACTGTTACATGAGGATTCTTCAAGCTATAGTAATACTATTCCTCCCATGCTCAATATATTGCCCTTCAATTACAATGCAGCTACTTTTTCCGTCCAAGATTAGCTAAAAGATTTTACACCCTATTATTATGTGTGTTGTTGAAATACTATATATAAACTGATTTCAGAACGACTATTGTGCATGTATTTTTTATGGTTTTTACTTTACATCTATTTTTCTACTATACATGTGTTTATCTGTTTAATATTCATGTTACTTTTATTTTTATATTAAACACACTACATGTATTTTTTTCTGTTATATATACTAGATGTATATTTTTTTCTGCTATACACTATACATGTATTTATCTGTTATACACTTTACATGTTTTATTTCTGTTAAGCACTGCATGTGAATCTTTTCCCAAATTTAGGAATTACTGCATAATAAAGCTATAGCACAGTATAAAGTATGTGCTTATAATGTCTCTGTCGCCACACATTTAG
Source organism: Mopalia muscosa (assembly GCA_031763545.1). Classification (NCBI taxonomy): domain Eukaryota; kingdom Metazoa; phylum Mollusca; class Polyplacophora; order Chitonida; family Mopaliidae; genus Mopalia; species Mopalia muscosa. The sequence continues at coordinate 1,743,583 of JARFOD010000001.1, read as the reverse complement.
GCTTCAATTAAAGCTCGTCTGCCTTACAAAATCCCCACACTTTTTAACATTTTTTTTTTTTCAATAAATAACTTGGTCGTCTTTAGCCACAGTGAAAAAAAAACCCTAAAGAAAGGGTGTAGCAACACTGAAGAAAAGTAGGTAAATTAACAGTGGGGTGCCTAGGATTGAAAAAGCCTGTTGTGTTGAGCATGTTATAGAAGTGTTTGTGTTGGGATTGGTTGGGAATACAGAGAAAGGGAACTGGGCTAGCTGATAAATGAATGAGTAAATTAGAGGAGACAGCTCTTGGGTTTTTCTGAGAGACTTAGGAAAACCAAACCAGGTGGAGAGAGAACCCTGGTATGGGGTAACTCTGACCTTGGCCATGTTGGCGCGATACCCCTGGGTCTGGCTGCTGAGCAATCCTATAAAAACCACTCACACAAGCCCTTATCAAATCTGGTCTATACTTTTTCAATAGTATCCACGTGTATCACTCATCACAATCAAGAAATAGTCACTCTTTTTGACAGCTCCCTTTTTCCTAACTGTAGAATGTTTCCACACTGTTATTCAAGAACGCAAAGATTGTTCTATAGTAATTGTATGTTTAACTCGATCATAGCTGGATAAGAATGAAATAGGCTAATATTGAAATAGCTGGATTGAAATTTTTTAAACTGTATAGATCTCATTTTAAGAGTTGTGATGCTGACAGCTGGGTATGTGAAGAGAGGAGGCTATAGAATGAGGGTATGGGCAGAGAGTGGAGTAAGGGCAGGAAAGGGTATTGTAGTGGTGCAAGGATGCAGGGGAAGAGGCAACCAGCTCTTTTATTATAAAGCCCAGCTTCCCCAATTTAATGCCCTCATTATCGTCATCTAATGGCTGTAGAGTAAAGATCTTATCAGGGGAAGCTTTCCTTCTCAGACTTCTGCCCATGCAGATGTCTCCCCCTTCAGTCATACTTCCCAACAATACTATCTCCAGAAACAAACTAAAAATCTCAACAAACTTAGCCAAAGTTCTGAGCCAGTGATCCTTACAAACAAAATCACTGCTTTCTGAATTTGTCAGAGATTTTAAAATTAGCCCTTCTACTTCACTGTTCTTTTGTAAATTCAACTTTCAATCTGTCTGCTGTGTGCAACACACGCGTTTGTGCTCGTAATGTGTGACATGGTAATTGGTCACACCTTTTCAGACTGTGATCAGAACTATTGAAGAAAGAAAGGTTTATTATTGCTCAAAATAAAACACACATTGTTTGACCCATAGTTTTGTTATTAAGTACCGTACCAAAAAAAGATATGTAGATATTATGTTTGTAGGGGTTCTAAACCTGCATTAGAAAATAGAGTTATGTCCGTAGAATCAGTCTTTTTATGGACATCAAGAATTCTATTTTATTTTAATGAATTTTAAATTTGTGCTGTTTGCATAAGTACATACTTATTCATATAATATTCATTGTGACTTATTGTCCTTATCTTTTCATTCAAATACATCAAAGAAAGTCCATTCATTCTGATAACAAATCTACATTCATTTCATAATTCATTTCAATATTTCTCTGAGATGTATCATTAAGATAGCTCTACGAACAGATCTCTGGATAACAACTTACTCCTATCTTCTTAAACAGGCTTAATGTACATGATTTAAGTACTCTCAGTTAAAAGACTTCTGTGTAGTAATTGCAAAACTTACAAACATAGATTATTGTGAGTTAATTTTATTTCTAAACTGTGTCCTATGTTAGGGCCGTAATATTTAATTTCAATCTGTTTTTATTCCTGTAAAGCATTTCGTAAATGGCTGTTAGAGTTATGTAGTTTCTTCTTTAATGGTGATGCCCTGGTTAACCTCTGACCCCTGTCTTAAGTGCCATAGATTGGATGTACATTAAAGAGTTCACAGTTTTTTCTCCCAAAACATCAAAGGAGAGTGTATTCATTAGGAAGGAGTTGTTGGGTGACATCATTATCATACATATAAACTCCTTCCATTCATGTTTCAATCTTAGATTATTAGAGATAAAAACAGTTTTATACATTTAATTATGAAGAGCAATTTTTCATTCTTTTATTTACATCAATTGTATGATGCCCCACAATTATTTTTTTTAAGATGACATAAAATTTTGATCATATACCAAAAAAGTTGTACTTCTTATATATCTCATTTAATTCTTTTCTTGGGGCTTAAGTTTTGGACTTCCTTGTAAATGATCATGTGTTAGAGTAGCAGTAAGCCTAAGTTTGTCGCGCTTTAGGGCCGATGTAAAGATATACAACAGAGAGACTGTATAGGGTTGTATTGAGGTGTTATGAATGAAACAGGGTTCCCCATTGAGTAGACTAACCACTGAACTGCCTGGTATGTAGCTGTTAACAGTTGACTGATCAGTTAGAATAACTCTTGTCCCCACCAAACCCCACAAACACTTAGTTTGTCCGTCTCTTGAAAAACATTACCTCTGAAAAGACCCATGCTAACTTCACCCATTTCTGTTCATCTTGTGTTAACATTGGAGCCTCAACCCCCCTTGGCTTTCCTTCATGCTTCAGGGTTTCCTAATGATTCCAGAGCAAAGAGCCAGCAATTGGCTATAGATTTGGGCTTCTCTTCAATTAATTCACGCATATAAAGAGATAATAAATCATAGTCTCTGAAAACTAGACTTTACAGGTAGCCTTTGACACAGACAAAATAAATTTGTTCCCTGTTTCTTACCAGCATACATAAACTGAATGTCGACTACTTTATTCTTGTTACACCACTGTGGGTATGTGACTGTAATTTGAACTTCTGATATTGGGGAGAACCTTTGAAAGAGAGGCAATTACATTTCATTGAATTGCTACAAGTTAACACGTTTTTCATTAAAAAAAAGAAAGAAAATAAATAGTGGACAATAATAAAAACATGTTAGTTGTACAATATTCATTATTGGAAACAAGAATTTGTAGAACAGAATTAAACAAATAAAACTAAATTCTGCTTTCATTTAAAATGTATGCAAAAATATATCAGATTAAACCAACATTATACATACATCATTGAACATTTTTTTTTAAATATGTGCTATGATACATATATACATGATATTAATTTTTTAAAAATATTTTAGTGTATTATATTATATTTTTATATATAGTTTTTACTATGCCCTGAGGCTATTTGAAATTTAATTAATAATTAGGTGACTGGCCTATCTTGTGGTTCTGTAAGTAAAAAAGCTGTTTTTCTGGCAATGTGTATGTATTTTCAGATGGCTGTATCGATAAGAGAGTTTGTTATCGTTTACTGTGTGTTTACGTCACAGGTTATTTATGTGGCTATCACAGTTTGTGAACATTGAATTGGCAGTAATAGGAAAATCGCCACATATTATTTCCTTTACTCAGCAACATTTTGTGTTGAAATAATTACCTCAGTAAGTGGGGCATAATTGTTTCCTCAGAGAAAATCATTTAACTGGCATGACTGTTTCTAATTTCATTATCAGTCACGGAACATGATGCTACTCGTTATTAAATGTTATTTATTTAATGGTAAGCATTAGACAGGAACAATTCAAGCAGCCGGTATTAACCACTGGCCAGGTAGAAAGAAAAAGCCCACCACCTCTATTATTGGTAATTTACAGGGCCTATGTAGGTGTGTGTATAGGTTGTCTTTCTTCTACTCAGGGCAATTTCAAGAGAATCCTATTAATTCGTAGGGCCCTGTTACTCATTGAGAGTCAGCCAAGCATGTAACCCTCTCTGTTTACCTGTTCGTAACACTGCCTAAGGTATAGTCGCTTATCAAATGGAAAATCACAATCTTTGTGACCCCCATTTTTTGTTGGGCCTGGGGCCAGGCGTATAAGAGGTGTTTAGGTCTGCGTCCAGCCTGGCTAACCTGGCCACACGGGTTTCCTGGCTTGTTTGTCGGAGGTTAGCTAACCATGACGAACGGAACCTTCAATTAAAGCTGATGTTTCCCTTGGCTCAGTAACCAAATCTTATAGCCCTGGAGAAAAACATGGGCAAAATATTAATGTGTATAGGGTCTGTTTTCTATGTAATTTGTGTGGCTGCATAGGGCTGATCCCTTAAAGTCTCCTGTGGTACCGCGCTCCGTTTGGATGGGATTCTCACATAAACACAGACCCTGTAGAAATACTTGCCTGTTCTGATAAGTAAACTCAACAGCGGACCTGTAATTATCGAGTATAAACTCTGAATGAAGCCTGGGCTGGTTTACTGGTCCGTACTGCAGCATGGCCACACATAACTCACAACAAACACAAACCAATTCCAACATTTAGTACCTGCCAGAAATGCTTGAACCTTGATATTAATCAATTCAATTTTACCAATTTTATCCCTTTTACAAATAAAATACTATACAGTCATTTGTTTTATAAATATGGCTGGAAATTTGTTTATGATGAAAGAGACTGTCAAGGGAGATAACCCAAGCTTTCACAGTATAGCTCAGGAAGAGAGACTCTAGTTTTTATGATGAATGGGTCCATGGGGAAGCGAGGGCATGTAGGAGGCCTGCATTTCTGTCATGGCAGACACCAAACCATAGAGATTTATGAAAGCTACCTGAGAGTGTGTCATCTCGAGTTAGGCTCAGTGTAAATCATCAGCTACAGTTGATAGTGTTGACATCTTGTCATGTCTGTCTGTCAGTCTGTCTGCTTGATTATCTGTTTATTATCAAACTTACTAACATTCTTATCTATTACATTACTTATTCATGTTTGTACTAAAATTCATTTAGCATTTCTGCATAATAGTAATTATAAATTATTATAATAATAAAAACAAGTTATTACTGAAGAAATAAAAAAATGATTTATATTAAATTATATAATATGTTTTATATAATATAATATTATTGTAAAATGATATTTCTGTAAAAGATCATTTCTTCCTTGATTGCTTGATTGGTGTTTTATGCTGTGCTATAAGATATTTTTTCACTTATACATACATGGAGGCAGTGTAATACAACAATAATTCACACTAGCAAAAGTGTTTGGATTTATTGAAAAGTAAATCTTGCACCAGTGCTAAGTAAAGACAGCATTGATACTCATCAGAAAAACTGCCCTTAGTCGGAGGGCATGTAACCCCAGTTCAAAACATATTATTTTCCTCACAAAAGTATGACTTGTTCAAGAGTTAATAATTTATTTATATAAGCGAAGCGTGGTAACTGCAGATTAATGTAATATTTGATATTTATCTGGGCGTATTAATTACTGTATTAAATAACCTAAAGGATTAGTGTGATTAAGAGAGGCTTACATTTAGCCTGTTGTTTTGATCTGACCTGATTTGACCATGGCACTAACCCCACACTAAAGCTAATTACCTTTCAGCCAGGTGTGTTTAACTTCCTCATTGTCTGCCACACTGCCCTTTGTCTATTGAAGGTGTAAAGAACCAGTGACAAAGATACGCCCTGAATTACCATTAGCTGCTCAATTTGTGATCCCGATTATTACTATCCTAGCCCGTCGATCTTTTATATCGAAATCACATCCATTAGCGGATAATGTTCACGATCACTTATAACACAACATTAGACCATACATGTTCTTTTATAACAGCTATCACCTTTTATGTTTAAATACTTTACCTTACAATAATGTTATCTTGTCTAAAGTTATGCTTTAAAAATGCTATCAACTGATCAGAAGTTTAACAAAAAGGGAACAAAACATAATCTGTTGAATTGTCCTTGTAATGTATATATATATGTTCAGTATGGTCTTTTATTTGCTTTCTTGTTCTTTGTTAGGATTTTGTGTTACATAGTGGCTCATCTGAAATGTAAAGATATATATATTTGAAAAATTCAAACTGTTTTGTATTTAAAAAATTATTTACTACAACGTTAAAAATCCTTTTGTTAATTGTTTTTTTTGTTTTTTTTTTCAGTTCAATAACTTATTATAGAAATCAAAATTCCTTTCTGATATATTTTTATAAGAGTAAGCTTAGAAATAAGACAATTATTTTAAAAACTTTTTAATATACATGCCTACTGGAACCATGTTTGATATATATTTGTGCTATGAAGAAATTTTCAGTTTATTGTTTATTAAAGTTGATGTTTATTTTATCCTAGGTGATGGCCTGGATAATAGTGTAGGCTCAGGGGAGGGAACTGCAGACGAAGACACAGATGAACGAAATCCAAAAAGACAGAAGAAACGAGGAATTTTTCCAAAAGTAGCTACAAATATCATGAGAGCATGGCTTTTTCAACATTTAACAGTGAGTACACAATCTATTCTTACAGGAATATTTGTGTTTTTCTTGTTGTTTTGTGATAATACCAAATTTATAGATTGGTAACTTGTCCCAGCCTGTAACTTTTTCAATTGTTTTTAGTTAGGGTAGGTATGGGTATCAGAGTACAACAAACTCTCCCACTATTTACATGACATGGTTGTCCTGTCAACTTGAAGTCTGTAAAATCCAGCAAAGCTCTGAGGCTAGTTGACAGAAGACCAGCTATCTGAGGAATAGATCTGATATTTTTAAGTTCTAACCAGAAAAACTCTTTGTTGCCATGGCAAAGGAATGCATAAGATTTCAGGAGATGAGCCCAATCTCTCATATGCAAATGAGTTCATCTCTTTGACAGAAAGGGGGATATTGTAAAGGGCAGTTATTGAATCTCTGGCTCTTATTGCCTGTGACTCATAGAACGGCAGCCATTAATTTTCACTTGCCTCTTGTATCCCCTCACAAACATGTAAGGCGGTGAAAGACAGCTCCTATCAATGTCAGATTTTCGGGGATTACATATTCTGTCAAGAAAGGCTCAACCCCAAATCACATCTCCACTATATCTGATATTGCCAATTTATCTGAGCAGAATACAGACGATATTCAAACCCTCTATTCTACACAATTCCATTTTTCCCAAATTACCATCTCCCATTGTCCACCAATCAATGCTCATCTCTCTCAACAATCAACCAATCATAAAGCGGCTTTCAATCAATTTTCTTAGTCCTGCACCAATGAAAAAGTTTCTTTGATTTCTGTGCATCCTTTTCTTCATATTTGGTAATAAAATAGCTCACAATATATTTCTTTGTTCTGCATCAATCATAAAGTATTTTATATACTCATATTTCTTAAATTCCACCCAGGTCATCTTTCTTTTAACACGCATAGAAATGAATCAGAACTATTGAGATGTATATTTCAATTTTAACCCATTACCTGAGCATCAATAAACTTCAACAACCCTGATTGTTTATATCAATTTGTAAGAAAGAGTATATTTAAATAAAAATCTTGTAGCAATATGTAAATCTTGATAACTATTTATGAATTGTCAAAAATGGAAATTAAATGAGAAGAAGTTGAAACTTTTTGAATGGGTTGAATAATTTGATTTTAGTTAGAACTCAGTTCAATTTAGAGTTCAAAAATGAAATCCTGCACAAAAAAGTAAGAAGTTTCGCGAAGAATGCAAGATGGACAATTGTTATGAGGATTTTATGAACCTGTATCTGAACATAATTATTAAGGAATGTTTCAGTGTTGTTGAAAATTAGCAGAAAAATGTAAAGTATGAATGAGTTGTCTACAATCTAGGTTAATGATCCTTGGAAGCTCATTAAAAAAGGTGTCTGTTTTAGGGAGATCGGATAATAATTGTGGAGGGCTATGCCATGGTGCCTTAGTTTCTGTTTATTTGTCTGAAAACTGATACCAGAAAGTTAAAAAATGCAGAAACAAGGACGGTAATTACCTACAAGTCTTTGAACCTCAACCTAAAATAGATTGTTGTGTGTTGACAAAAAACTTTGTTGGAGATGAAAAATGATGTTTGGTTGAATGGGGCTTGTAGTTCTAGGTGATAATGAGCTGATGTGCTGTTACTGTGCTAAAATTTTGATGAAAATTAACAACTTCTCCATAAAAGTGAAGGAAAATATTTCCTGAAAATGTTGTTATCCACATTGTAGAAAGTTATTGTTATTAAGAATTCATATGTGAAATTTTCATAGAAATTTCTATCATGCAAAAGATTCATTATACAAATGTTATGCCTTTGATAAAAACTGGGGGGGGGGGGGGGGGGGGG
>JARFOD010000001.1:1695436-1716937 GCA_031763545.1 Mopalia muscosa | reverse complement strand
TTAATACTACACAAACAGTAGACAGTAAAATTCTGTCAAACATGTTTAATACTACACAAACAGTAGACAGTAAAATTCTGTCAAACATGTTTAATACTACACAAACAGTAGACAGTAAAATTTTGTCAAACATGTTTAATACTACACAAACAGTAGACAGTAAAATTGTGTCAAACATGTTAAATACTACACAAACAGCAGACAGTAAAATTCTGTCAAACATGTTTAATACTACACAAACAGTAGACAGTAAAATTCTGTCAAATATATTAAATACTACGCAAACAGTAGACAGTAAAATTCTCACTTCTAAATCCATATTGGCAAAAATAACAGGAAAGGCAACAGAAAATATTAGAATACAAATTTATGAAAGTCGAAAACTCATAACAAAGTCATAACAAAGTCGTTTGTACAGCTTAGTTTCATTGAAGGAAGACAGGTCTGCTGATCATAAAAATACCATAGGTAAACTGATTTGTAAACGTCTCAACATCAGCACAAAGTCGCTTGATGAGGTTTTATTAATGACAAAGGTTAGTTAGTTCATGTTAGAAGGCTCAAGTGATTGATCTACAGCCTTCATGGAATCCTATGAATATCTCTCTACATGCATACAATGATATATCTGTTCAAATACAATGATAGATTATCCCATACCCGAATTATCTATCTACTTTAATACCTGACTTCCATAATCTTGTCACAATTATATAAGGTAAGGTGTCTATATCGTTAACCTGTAGACAACATAAGTGTTTATGATACCCATGTAATTTTCCACATTCTAGCGAGAGAAGAGGTGGCCTTTAATCCGGGCTTCAATCACTCAAAGTATCCTGACATTTCTAACAATCCATCAGCATATTAAACCACATTAACAATATCACATGGTATTATCAGAAAGTAAATCACCTTTTAAAATTGTCATTAAGGTACAGATAATAAAAAAAGTGTGAGCAATGAATACACCTCTTATCATTAATTGTCTACATGTATGTATTTTAGTTTGTGGTAATTCTCTTGTCAATGCATCAAATTGGTCACAGGTAATATATTTATGTACACAGGTAATATATTTATGTGCTTCCAAGGGCGCTTCATTTCTATGATGATTTGTGCTGCCGGGATTTGATGAAAAGCCAGGGGGGGGGGGGGGGGTGGGGGGCGATAAACGAAGTACAGACTTAATAAATTTGGAGCTACCTAATTTGTTTTAATTCCAAATGGTGTTGAGAAGACGGAAAACAATGCTGTTCAAATGTTATTATGTATTTTTGTTTTACAACATTGTCCTCTTTAAATGGATAATGTATAGTAGCCTTCGTTAAAACAAATGTTTGTTGTATTATTAATTATTATTCAATCTATGTGTCAAAAATCATTTCTCCTAAGACCTTTTATACATCTCTTTTTTGTTATTGTTTCTGATTTTCCAAACAGCAAAGGTGTAGAATATAGACAAACCCATTCATATTGAACCTTTTGCTCCACGCTCTTGAGCACTGAGCGCCTTTATTGATTGTCGTTTCGATAACCATAATCAATGATGACGGCTGCTTTCAAATGACTCAGAGTAACCATTGTCTTTGAGTTACCCCTAGCTTAATGCATTCTCTAAGCAGAAACAACCGTGCTCTAACCTCCCTCGGAGATGGAGTGAAGTAAAACCAGGCTCTCCCAAAGACGATTTTATTCATGAGTTTCACCCACAAGTCTGATTTAAATGGCGTTCCAGGAACAAGGCACGATGCTGTCACACTAAAATGAATATTGTAAACAACAAACAATAATCTAGTAGGACGTTCAGAAGATATGCCATAGGGTATTCGATGGACCAAACTATATAATTTCTTCTGTTTTCTACTGAAGTTGTATCTATCGAATTAAAGGTTGTGGGAAAAAATAATTTCCCCGAATACGTTAGTACGACAACTCTATGTTCTAGAAAGCTGTTTGGTCCTATGACTGTATCTATCTACCTGTGTGGGCGCCCCAATAGCGAGAGTAAATGTCAACCGGCATTCAAAAGGTTGGCCTCTTTTTCCAGTTCTGCTCCACCCACCAATCCAGTCTCCGCCAAGGAAACTATTTTGTGTTGTCCAGATGACCGTAGCATTGACCAACAGTAAATCAATAAGATCCAATAATGACCGCCTGATAACCATTATCTTCATCATCATCATTATCTATCATTAGTCGAGCAGACGACCCAGTTACCATCTATCTGCAGACCAGGCTTTATTTCCAGACTGCAATTCGAATTACTTAATTATATCCAGAATAATTGTCAGCAGATTCTATTGGACTAACTTTAGGAAATTGCATCTCCTTTTGCCGGTCTCTTGCCAGGCTAAACTCGGCTGCAACGCTGGCCGAATTGGAGCATTAAGCTCAATTTGTGCTTTGTTAAAGGCTCTCGTTTAGAGAGGGAGCCTAGATAACCAAGTACTGGACAAACCTTATTAAGACAGTCCTCAGAGCCCTCTGTTTCTCTCCGCTAATGTGGCTCCCGAGATCTTCCTATTATGACTCTCTCTATAAACGGGAGCTTTTCATAAGCGGGTGGCAACAAAAAAGGGCTTTGGCACAGAGTCAGGAGATTTCTTGATTTTCTTACGGAACCTGGTAGTTATTGGAGGAAAGTTGGCCACAGCCTCCCGTGGGAACCGGAGTTGTGGTAGGGTCTTTGTGCGTTGAGTCAGCTCACCACAATGCTATAGGCTGTAATGAGATTTAGCTGAAAATGACTTGGTGCAGAAGGCAGTGATCTAAACAATGCCTGCCTCACCATATCATCATGGGTCGGTGTTTATGGACACTGGGGCCGATAATTACAATTTTACGACTGATTTCACTCTGTCTTACTGCAGTGGACAAGCTAATGGCTAATATTCTTCAATATTTCCGAAAACCATAAGTTAGAGTTCCTCTTGAATATCCTCAGTATAGATAAGCAACGCCCTTTCATAATTTTAACTCCTTCAGTTTTGTCAACCATAGCTAAGTCTTTGAAGCCTTGTCTTGTCTGCATTACGGTTGTTTTTCGGAAGGCACCAGGTTGGAAATCAGATATCAGAACACAACCAGGTCAGAAGAGTTTGAAAACAGGTAGAATATGCGCATAAGTCCGATCACTTCTTCTGCATTAAATTATTTAAAACATGCATTCAAACGATTATACATTTCATATAGTAGTAGTTGGCGTTATATTCCCACTGGAGTTGAAACAACCAATACTATGTCTATTGTAAAATAAGCGATATAGATAATTTAGTGGTGATCGTTAAATTGACTAATTGATGTGGTTCATGGTACATTCGTTGTTCATTATCAGACTGCAATTCGGTTTGTCATTGTAAATGTAATCCGATTATCTGTGAGGTGAATTACATATTATTAAGGTCACCGAAGGTGTATTCTTGTCATCTTTTAATGAGGACTTGTCTTTTAGTGTGTTGTAAATCCTGTCAGCTTCAGGCCTGCCTTACAATTCGCATTACAGGCCCTGCAAACTGGTTATTGGTGTTTGGTAATTCAAGTAGATATACATATGTCATTTAATTATAAAGTTTTTGTCAAAGATACAAAATAAAAGTAAATAAACAAGACAATCATCAAAGTGTAGAAGTGGAGTAAACATGTCTTTGATGTGTGTATAAATAGTTTGATTTGATCACCATGTGGTGTTAATGTTAAATAGTTCAAGTCTTTTGTAAGATTAACTTCTGACATGGTGTAACGCTTGTAAATGAACTTTAAATACCAATATACAGACAGCGAACTTCAAGGTCTGCTGGTTTTATATCACATTTGTGGCCAACTGGAATTTCAGATTAGAAGCAATTGTATCAGTTTTCGAGTCTTTTCTACTACATGAAGTTGATTATTCAGTACAATGAACCTTGCTCTAGGCCGCCGTTACAATTTGGCTTTTGTTCTAGATTTGATCTCATATATCCCATATATTTGAATATTGAATTACTTAAAAAGGCGTTTAAGTAAGTCTGGCTATATATTGTTTTTGATGTGAACTTTCTATTGACCCTTCGACTTTCCATATGCGCGATTGCCAGACACATAGATTGCATGTCTGGTAATACTAGTTATTGCCTGTTCCACTTTCCTTAGATTGCATGTAACATTGTGTGGTTTTACCGACGGAGATCAAAAGGTAGTATAGGTAAACCGAGATCGTGCCCGTGCTCTGGTGACTTTAATGACCACCTAATCATCACTTGTGTACATAAGGATGTTCAGAGTAATTCGCTCCACTCTGTTCTGGCCTAGGGTTTCACTGGTAAGCGATGGTCACCCAAGCGAAACCAGATAATTCTCATTGTTAACTGAGCAACCAGACTAGTTCTTGAAGGCACCAGTAAACCCCAGGATGCAATCATCAGACCGATTGAAATATTGGACGTAATGCGTCCAAGCAAACATGGTTACTACTCTTAGTATATAGACTGTAAATTGGACTATACTGTTTGGTTTAATAATGTGTCCTGATGGACAGCTAGCTATACAGTGGTGCCTGGAATTAAGAACACCATTGTGGTTTTGTTGCATAGTTTTGACCCTTTGTTTTCCGAAATCAGACGTTTACCTTTTAAAGCAATTTCTTAATAAAACCGGGAACTACACAGTTTAACAAGTATTGAGCGTGATTCCATTCTATTTATGTTAAGACACACACGTTTAACGTAGTTTTATCCAGCCGAAGGATAATTCTCCTGTATTGATTATTTCCAATCAATTAAAATTCTCGATGATTAATTTCTTTCTTCTTGAACGGATGTGTATGGAGGGTTAGGAGCTGTTTATATACTTTGGAGATTAGTGTGTATTTTGTACTTTGTTTCTTATGTGTAATCAATGGAGGTGAGTAGAGAACTGATTACCCGCCGCCGTAACAGCCTGTAATTTGGGGGAGCTAGTTACAAACGAATGTAGAAGTAAATTGTCAATGAAGGCAAGGATTGAGTGCTACTAAACACGCGAATTCCCTATCAGACTTAGCTGCTTTTGTCTGGCCAAAGATCTTGGTGCGCTTGCTTCTCTATAGGTCCACAGCACTCCAGGTGTGCTGTTCCACACTACAGGTGTTCAGCCCAGGACAGCAGTAGTATTCCTTGATATATGATATAACTACAAAGGCAGATCGACTGATAATAGAATCGCATGCATTGCTACTTATCACCCGTCAAAAACGTCTTTCCTTTCTTCCACAATAAACTATATGTGTGTTACACAATAGACAAAGGTAGATTTCTCCAAGCTGTTCTGTTAGATTATAGGGGTAGTATTTTTGCGAAACAGAAAGCGAAACAAATACTGTAGGAGTATTGAAGACTAATAGAAAACTGTTATGTGAAAACGCCATTCAGATATGAGGAGAAAGATGGATGTTTTGGTATTTTTCTGGTGCCTGGCTGTCTGATGATAAAGAGTTGCACCTCTCAGTGGACTTGCTCAGCATCCCTGTTTGCCTTTCAGAGTAAATCACACGACTAGCAATTGCATGGTTCTCCCTAAGGCAGCACGGTATTATCCCCCGCCTTGGCCGATTCCAGTTAATGCTCGGCTTTATCGTGGCCGTTTCCCGACTCTTTTCAAATAGAAAGTGTTCAGGCATAATGACATTTTCACAAGCTATCTGATGCTTTTGTCCCAGCTATCTAGTTGAAAAGGTAGGGGTTAATTAGAAGCAAACCAGATTTAGCAGTTCCCTGCATTTCAATGAGATATCTCTAATAGGCTTACTCTTGCTTTAGAGATTTTTATTTATTAATTTTGGGTAATAATCAGTGGGGGCAAAGCTGGACCTTTAGAAAGTGCATTTCCTCCCCCCTCAGGAGATATAGGATCATCGCTTTTTCCTTATGTGTCATTTTCCTGGTTTCTTTTATTTTGTCTTGTTTTTAAGGGATATTTCAAAAATGCATTTAAGCGCATAGGAGTTGTGATTTAACGGGACCGTTTTTCTCAAATTCGGGCCATTGAAGTTGTAACAAAATAAGCCAACCTGTTCCTTGTTGCTGATTTGGTTTAACTACATCGTCTCCTGTGTTAGATTTCATCAACAAATTTACCCAGAGATCAGATTCAAGAATGGCTAACAGTAATCTGAGTCCAGCTGATTCTGAAATTTGTGCATCCGAACGATCTGGCTGTTCTCTATCGAACACAACTGGCCTTAATTGGGCAAATTTAATTTCCTTTTGAGCCATTAGCAGTACTAGGGCCATCAGACCTTGCAGCCAGTGCTGTTCAGCCAGGTACTCCCGGCCATTTCTCATGGGTAACCGTCCATGTGTGTTTATGCACAAACGCCCTTCTCTTTTCAGGCCATTTTACGCCGTAAGAGCACGTTATAATATGGTTCAATTCAAACGCTGTTCATAATTTGAAGGTGCCGGCAATCCATGCTGTTTAACTGGCGGCACTGACTGCAGAGCTCATCCTCAATATGAAATTAATAATTCTTGGTGGATAGGGTCAGAATTTCATTAGCTGCTCAGTGATTAGGAACATGGAGTAAAGTAATTTCCTGAAATGAAGGGAAATTGCTGCCAATGGGCACGACTAAGAGGAAGAGAAGTAAGGGATTCCACTGTGATGCATCGGCTTATCTCGTCCGAGTGTCGCCGATGTCAGGGCATAAAAATAACAGGCATATACGATGGCTTTTGCTGGTATTTAGACAACTACAGAGAAACAAAGTAAATATATTTCGTTAATGGCGGTTTTCTGATGTGCGCCCTTTCCCTTGGCATATTACATGGCCTTGAATTTAGAAAAAAATATTTTCGGGTGCTTGTTTCTAACAGAAGGAATTCTTGATAATTGAAATAACGTTTTAAAACTTTTGTGATCTGACCTTGTGCCCACGAAGTTGATCACTAGTAGGGCGGGGTCCGAGTAGACTAAAACAATAAAAGACATGTAATCGTTATTTTAACACTTATTTTATTACTTTAATGTATTGCAGATGGCACCCTTTTAAACAATAAGTTCTAAAAACTGACGACAATAGGTTAAATGATTTCGTTGATAAGCCACAGCTGTGTAGTGTCCAGGTGGTGAGCTTTTGGGAAATTCTAGCAAACGGAATAGTTTTCTTCGGCGCCAAAAAAAGTCTATAATCGACTTATGGCGACTGTAGAATGAGGCATGTAGTGCTTACAGATTATTGTTTGTCCCACAATTTCGGATCAGTATACACAGGAAGTTAAAGTAGACCTGTGTTTCGGGATGGGCTGACTGAATGGCGTGAGGGAAACGTGCCTTTAAATAAGGTATAAGGCCCAGTATGTTGCCAGATTCCTGCAGTTAATGGGGTTTTAATGATACACAGTGTATCATTGTGATAGAATTTCTCTGCTGCGATAGCTACTTAGTGTCTGTCCCGTCAAGGGGAATGAGGGGCCCTGTGAGGGAATTCTTCTCTGAGGGTATGCTCTCTCGGAGCCTTACATCCCTTCACCAGATACTCTTTAAGTCAATTCTATAGGCCAGAGGAACTCTGATACAGCTTCCGTGGATAATGTATCTGAACAGTTTGCCTTTTGGCATAACAGCAACAGATTTAATAGCTTGAATGACGTGATTCTGGTAAATCGTTAGGCTCTCCCTAACTTAGTCTTTGGCTCTCCGTCTCGGAGTTGTACCGGGTGGATACTTTTGATTTTGTATGATTGGGTTAAATACAGCAGCTGATGGCATGCTGTCAGAACGGTACTGTTTTCCTACGCTATATATATATAAACCTGTTTTGAGGGCGTACAGCCGGCGAAATCTTAGAAGATAATCGTCTATAACATATTTTTATGTCCGCGTAATGGTTCAGCACCTTTGACCCCAAAGCTGGAGAATTTTGAGCCTGATGGCATTGTTAGACGGAAGCGACAACATAACGTCTAGTCCCAGAAATAGCTTTAAAATTGATTATAGCTTCTTCGGGGCTGATAATTTCCCCAACCTTATCAGCACCCATCTCAAATTACATTTTAATGTTGTTTTCAATCCCTTATCAGAATTTTAATTTGCATTGCCATGGTAACTAAATGAAGGAAAGCTGGCAGGGTGGGTAATTTATTAGGCAGCTATGTTGAGCGGCTGGTCGACCTCTGGAGATCGGAGGGCTCCTTCGACACATGAACCCCATCTTGAGGGCCATGTTTCACTTGATGGATGCCCCAGGAAAAAACACGACATCTTCATGGTCTAGCCTGCTTTGCTGTTTAACTAAGCACAAGACTTCAACACTTGTGACTTGTCAAATTAGACCAGCCCGGAAATGAAGCCTGTACTCTCAGAGATGCTCTGTTTATCCCCCTATATTTCACTTTTAAGTGGCCATACTTCCAAGAGTCCATATCCGAAATGAAGCCATTCTTATTTGTCTGAGTAAGTGGTTTTGCCCACATCCTATCATCATCTTCCTTGTTTTATGCAGCATATACAAAGAGCCTTATTACAATATATTTTTTTTTTTTTTTTTGCCAAAAAGTTATAGCAATTTTTGTATCTTTATAGCAACGAAGCAAGAGTGTTCACTTTAGTAATGTTTCTAGTAGTTTTGAAAATGTTAATGTCATTCAGCTGGCGCAGGACGTTTTTGTATATATTTATATACAACACCGTCGTGAGGTAGTGAAGGTTTAATTGGTGTTTGATATGTGAAAGAGGTGAACAGTTGCTGACCTCATGCCAATTTAATCAATGTTTTTGAGGTATTTCAGATGAACAAAAGATTTGACAGTTATTATCTTACGCCGCGTGTTTGTATATAAATTTAGACGAGAGAAAATATATAGATGAGAGGAGAAGACATAGATCTGGTTGAAGTTGAATGGAATTCCAGTAAGCCTGTTAATCTGGATTCCTCGACCTTTAGCAGAGTTTTACCGCAGGCCAAACGTGACTTTATACCGCTCTTGATTCGTGATAATGCATTTTTTCTGCGAAGTCGAACACGGTGTTACCTGTCATCTTGGACTATAATGTTTTGTTTGTTTTCTTTTCTTGTTTTTTTTTTTTTTCGCTTCCAAGAATCTAATTTATCTTCAGCGGATAATCCTTGTCATTAAATAGTCCATGTATAATCACCACATGCGTAGATCAAGCTTATTTAGTGTAGGTCCTGGTATTCGTGAATAGTATTGCACTAAGTCAGTGCTGTACGTGCTTCGCGCGTCAAACACATAGTCCAGCTCTAAATGTAATCCAGTTATATAAACCAGATTTCATAAAGTCTTCAGACAACATGTGTGTTTATAGCATGATCGTTAAACTCTTCAATTAGCATTATTACGATCCTAGCTGTTTTATATCCCCGCAACTGTATTGAAACGAATCCATATAATTTTTAAAATCCCACGTATAAGTGCTTGAAACATTTTTGTACTCCCGGAGTCTCCACCCCTACCCAACATCAAGGACTCTTCGTTAATCTTGTTCAAATATAAAAGCGATAGAGAAAACGTGTAAAGTAAGTTTGAGAGTTGCGACTACGGTAAGAAGCTGTAAACGGAAAGTGTCCTAATCCGTGGCGTTGCTTTAATTGGGTATTTGTGGGCAGCAGGAGAGGTTGGTCGTAAATCAAACGCTGGCATATTATGACAGTTTTAAGATCGTCAGTCTAACTAAGAGCTTTATAACCTTCATACCACATTGTTACCTTTCACAAACCGTGTCAGAAAACTCTCCCCCATTAAGCAGACACGCTACAGGAGCTGATCGTTAAATAGACCCAGTACCTGCAATTTGTTAGCTGTTGTCGATACAAAACACAAAATCATAACGCTCGAATGCACCCTCAACAAGTCTCCTCCATTTTAGTGATAAATGAACGTTCTCTTCCAACACAACTTGAACGAGTTGGAGCGCTTTTGCTACCAAGAAGGTATAAGGTAAATGTGAAATAGATGTTTTTCCCTGTGGTGTCATTGTATGTAAAACCTATAGGGTTGGTTTTCCTTCAAAGACAGGATTAATTCAAAAGATATGATAGACTTTGGCTGGCTGATTGGTTTCGAAAACACGTCAGTTTCGCAGGTTGTCCGTTGGTGTTGTCATCTTTGATTTTGATTCTCTCAAACATGTTACACTCTCGTATAGACAGATCATTTCTTAGACAAATACTCTGGTGAGTCAGTTGACTAATAAATAAACCAAATTCGTCTCTGAATGCTCGACCCGAATTCTGACACTTGTGTTCACGAGTCTTTGTGGAATCTAGTGTAAAGCGATTGCTGGTAAAGGTGATATATCAGTATTAGGTTTGAGACTGAGCTTGATGATACACCACTAGTTACCATCCTCTGGCCCACTGGGATAGAATATGATACTCGAGCATGTCACATTTCATTGTCCGCCTGTCTCTCCAGAGAAGCACCTAGCCCGCCAGAGAATGAATTATCCATTCAACTGTGTAAGTTCTAGTTGATTTTTGCCTCCAAACTGTCAATGACTGGCAAATATTCATACAGACTGTGTTCAACAGAAATAAACACCGAGTAGAAGCCACTTTAATAGTTTCCGGGACTGTACCTGATGCTGACCGCTGAATTATTTATTACTCGATATCACTAATATTATTCAAGATTAGAAACCCTTACTACAAAATGGTCAGTCATAAGAGATTTAGGACTCTATGTCATATACATAGAAAAATCAACATGTGTAGTATTCGTGTAGTTTACATCTGATAACCGGATTCCTCATTTATGTTAAATTACTATGATTTAATTGATATAAAAACCCTTAGAAACTGTCATGTGGACATATCACGCAAATTAATTTGACAGACTCTTAAGGCGAGTAGTGAAACGCGAGTAAGCGCTCGGGTAAATACACAGCTGATTAATAATGATGCTGATAAATTTTAGTAGCACTTACAGGCCATGGCTTTAGCGCGTAAAGGGAGATAAATGTGTTCACATGTCAGTCTAGTTTGACAGTTTACTGGACAGGAAAAGTGTCGACGTTAGACGGCACATGTCACTGATGGTTTCTTCCCGTCACGGTTACAGTTTATGGTGTATTTTGACAGGCCAGGTGGATTAGGGCTAGATTAAGTTGATATGAGGTAGGCCTACTCATTGATTATGAATCACCAGGTCAGTGCTTACAGTTAGAAAGCACTTATCGATATGGTCAAAATAAAGATCTCCGCTCCCGGCCGAATGTCTGATGTGTTTGCCTTTTCGGTGGTTTGTTTTTTTTCTCTGACCAGTCAACTTCTACATAGATTCTGGGACAGTTCATTCAATTGCTTGTCGTATTACACATGTCCCGAACCAAGAGGTCACATTCGATGACCTTTGGGAGAAGTACAATTTGATGGTGTACGCCTTTAGCAAAACAGAGTGAGTTGATGAATGGGCCGTCTGAAGAAAGTAGCAGTTTTGGTCATTAGCTGTCACTTGGTTGTCCTCCTATCATAGATAAGGCGGATAGAGAAGCAGTTTGGTAGATAGCGAAATAAACCTCTCCCCAGGGCTACGTCTAGATCGCTCTATATGCACTACCCTTATCCCACCAAGCCAAACAAGTCTAACATTAATCTTAGATTCTCCCAACTGAACAGATCGTTTGAAAGTAGCAAAAGGATATGATCTTCTAATTCAGGTGGTTGAATACGAAAAATACAAAAGTAACGTTTTTGTTTACTGCCATGTTATTAAAAGGAGGACTTGAGATTGCTACAGTCCGTCCGCGCTTTAGTTCGTTTCTTCTGTTTCTCGTCCGACCATCACAAGAATGTTGTGAATTTGGCAACTTCACCGATAAACTTTGAATCCATGAAAAGGACTTGTAGCATTGCATTTCATCAAAATTCAAATAGTAAGGCCGTCATTGCCCAATATTTCAGTTGTTGCGTCAGTTAGTATTATGAACAGTATTGCTTGAAAATAAACTCAAGATTAAATTATATAACTCCTCCTGTTAAGGCAAAGGATGGGATTGCCTATCGTCTAGTTTCACAAGATAGTTTCTTTATCGCGTAATTTAACAGCAGTCAAATCTGTATGTGATGACATCGCAACTGAAAAACAAATTCACCGTTTTATTTTAAACTCAGTCTTTTTTTGTTAAGGTGACAGACGGGATAATATAACAACACAATTTTGAATGGTTGTCGAATTTAACGTCATTAGCCGATTAACTTCAAATGTCTTTTTACAACCACGGACGCTATTGTGTTTCACAAAACAACGTAAAACAATATAGCTGTGTTTGCATCATTTTTGCTAACTTCCTGTCTGTATGTATGTGTGATGAATGCAATAACTTGAAAATAAATTAACCATTGCACTTAAAACTGTCAACCTCTTGCAATGAAAGATTCGACAATATTCTGCCAAATCCCATGCCCCTAGTATATATTGCGATACTAAACCGTGTATGCGTTGTGAACACTAAAACTTCTAAAGAAATGCATAGATTAAAGACATATTTTAATTGTAAGTTCCTTTTAATGCAACGATCGAATTGCCTGCCACTTAAGTACATGCTATGATTGCACATTTAGTTATTGTACTGTGTTTAAGCTGCGAAAACAATAGCTATAAAATAAATTTGCCTATTAAAGTCAACTTTGGACTGCTTCTTTTTAATGTTTGGACAGTGGAAGTTATGTCCTTTCGTCTGTAGAAGATAGAAACTGTTCTCAAAACATAGTTGACCCAGATTGAGATGGGTTTATTTCAAATCGGCACATGCTAACAACAACCCACCTTATCATTAGTTTTATTAACGTTTAGCATATGTAGATTTAAGCATCGTTTGATGATTCTGTTCCGATTTAGGTTTACATTGTATGGTTGGTTATTGTGGTAAATGTATATATAAAAATACAACCTGAACAGTAATAGTAAAATAAATATGACAAAATATTTGTACAGTATTAACAAAGATAAAACGATCCTTGATGGTGGTTTTGCAAGTATCGATCATTGCTCTGAACATTGAGATACTCTTGTTTGTTTACTGAGATGGGGACACGATTAAGTTCCTCACTATGTACGTGTAGCTAGATGTAACCAGTGGTGAAGACCGTTTTGAACATCGAAGTATATTCTTGATCAACATGAGTGGAAACAAGAGACAGTGCTGAGATTTAAGGGAATACAAGAACTTTTTAACGATGAAATTGATGAATAATGGATCGGTGGCAAAATTCTCTACTAGGCACAGGAAGCAAGATCTGCTAGCATGGCCATGGGGCATGGAAAGGGCTCGACGGGCCTAGCCTAGTCTAATGATTAGATGCTTCCCCATTTCCTGTGTTCTAGATCAGTACCAGTAGAAAACTTAGGATATTAACAGCAATCAGCCTTAGGGTCGCTCACCTATTCATATCCAGTAGCACCACCTCTATCCATCAAATCCCTCATGCACTGTTTTTCCACCTCAGTTCCCTAGACCTTTCCGATACAGGAGGAATTGTAGAGTAGAAGATAAGGAGGCATGGTCTACTTCCCGTATCTTGCTTGCTATTGCCGGTTTGTGTTTTGGTTTGTCGCGTTCATCCAAGAAACCAGTATATTTGAGCTCCCGGGTTCGTTTGAAACTTTGATGTCTTGTCCACATTAAGGGCCTGATTGCCCTGGGTCATGGTGAATTTTTTATGTTGCTAGGCTCGGAGCACGTGTTAACGCCTTTTCTACTTTATGTGAAATCCACATCGCTACGTGACTGAATCAAGCTTCGAACTTCCAACAGAAAAACACTCTGGAATGATTAATTGGTGTTTTTTTGGTGATTAGCTGCCATTATTGTCAACTTGTTTGTCAAAGTAAATACTTATGTTCGTCAAACCGTAACCATCGTAAGGAACGTTAATGTAACTCGCGTTTCATTTTATATGAATGTTACTAAATTTGATCGTAACACTGAACGAGCATGTTCTCCCATTATAACATTATTAAACGTTCATACTGGTGCTCAGTATTTTGTGAACAAGGACTACATCAATCTTCCTATTATTTTACTGAGGGAACACTCTACATGTTTTTTCGATAATCCACAACTTCTTGAGTCTTGATTTTTTTTTTTTAATTCCCAAAACCTAACTATTTTAAAGATTATGCTGGAAAAACATTTTCTAAGTAATACATTGTTAACATCCGCTGCTCCTTTTACCAGCCTCGTGGAGAAAAAAGCCCGGTTAATGGGTAAACTGGTGGTATTTTACCGATGTCTCAATCCCCGTAATTCAACCAAAGTGTTTGGTTTGCTGGTGGCTTTATTCCATTACAAGGTTAACATTGCATGTACCAGTGAAGGCAGATCAGGCTTCAGGCTAGATTCTCAGAAACGAAGTTAAAAAGGTCGAACAGACGTCAATTGGAGGATAATCGACCAATGATTGACATGCCTGAGACAGCGCGGGGGCATAGCCTATTGACAATGGTCCGCTGCACAACTAGATGGTTTCTCCTGAAAACAAAATTTAGGTTTCATCAACAAGTCAGGATTAAGTATTTAACAACGAGTACCTGCCATGTCTTACCAAACTATTGAACTGCAGAAAGGTTATGGACATATAGTTACATAAGCTTTAGGGAATGGAGGCCGCGGCTAACCCGTCATCTGTTATATTACGCTTTTGTTGTAATTTTGAGGAGTAAAAATGATATCGGGTTTCCTACATAAGAACCGTTACATCGAGCGGGAGGCTTCATTAATCATAGAAAAGAAGATTTTATTTAGTCGGAGCAGCCTCAGATAAGACAATCCGCTTTGAATGCACTCATTATTGACGTTAATGTGCGGGAAAATGGGAAGAAAAAAATCCTGGCTTATCCTAAACTAGCGTGCTTGGCTGTCTGTCTGGTCTGGGATAGAAGCCAACTGATCTCTCCTCAGGCTTACATAGGTCAGACTAGAAAACAATAAGGGGGGAAAATTGAAATCATTGGTCAATAATGGTCAATAAAAATGTTGTTTATTGTATCTTTTGTCCATTTGTTATGTTCGCTGGAGCCTAGCAGTCTAGATTGAAGCTGGAGTCTGCATGGCTAATCGCCTACGTATTGATCCAATTCTGTGCCAAATAGCAACGCCAAGATAATTGGCAAGAATGGCTCTGTGCAGAAGTGAAGGGTTTCAGTAATGCCATTACCAACATTAAACAAAACCTAATGACATCAGCAACGAATGCTTTTCTCATCCCGTCCCCGGGGCATTCACATTCACCTTCACCATGCTTTCATCGAAACCGCACATATCTAGCAACCGCTTAATATTCATTAAGATATGTTACAGTTCATAAAGAAATTTTGGCATCGTAGAAAAAAATATAATCAAGAAGAAAAATATACTGCAAATTATATTCTGTTAATGAGATCAACATAGTCGTTCCCTTTACTTGTTCGAATTTGGGAGAAGATTTGACCAAGTTATCTACTCTTATTATGGATTTTGTTTTCAGTCTAATTTGTTAACTGCTTAAACACCGAGTGATTATCTTTGTTTTTCTTCTTAACCACTGTGTTTGAGGAAGTTCATTAAATGGCAGATGAACACAGTGAAGCGTCTCAGCAATGTTTATGGTGTAATTACCAGTTGCTTGCTAGTATTAGCTTCGTTACAGGCGTTCTCGTGTCGTGCGGGAAATAACTACAGCACTGATTAGCAGACAGCTCGGAATATAAGAGCAATTTAAGGATGCTCGGTATAACCATGCCTAACAATGGTCCCCTTAATGGGTAGTACATCATGTTCGTGGCAGACACCCCTTCTAGATCGGCTATAGAAAAATACGCTCTGGTCAGTTTCAAACATGGTTCACCGACAGACAAAATAAAGCAAAAATACAAGGGGTGATAAACTAACAAACTGATTCTTGGTATACGGACAAACATTTCTTATCTATTAGGACTGAAGCCATTACTGTTATATCAACCGTAATGATAGCGGAAGAAACTACTAGTTAGGTTAGTATCCAGTCGTAACCCTATCTTCTAATGGGAGATGAAGATGTAATTTGCAAGATGGAGTGGTCTGGGTAGATTCTTCTGCCCGCAATATATCCCTCTCACTCAACACAAGGCATTAATCACCAAAAAAAGGCCTTTTTCTAATTACTGTACTGTTTTCCAGTTCCAATAGCCCGACAGTTATCTGACTTTTAGTAGTAAGGCCGCTGATCGCCAAGTGTTGGGTCAGGGGGTTAGAACGTTAATGAGAGCCGAACAGTTGTTGTAGCAAAGCGAGCAGGCAGCTGGCTGGCCTGGGCCCAGCCTGGCGCCAAACTCATGTACCCAACAATTAATCATTCCATCTGAGAATCTCTCTGACAAGCTGGCTTGTTACTGAAATGTAACGCTAAACCTCAGACAAATATAACTCGGCCAACTTTCTCACCACCTCGTTCTTGGCAAACTTTTTGTTACTTCACGGTCTAGTATCAAAGTGCCAAACAACTGGGAATTTATCGCTGAACAATTATTCTTACGAAACTTCGTCTTCTACTGGAGATGTTTCAGTTCAGCGAAGAAAGTCAAACTTGTTATTGACACACGTCTTCACATACTAGTATCTGCCAGCGATAGTTTAAACATAACCGGGCTTCCAATCCTGGTTACTATATCCAACCAGCTATTGGTTTCTGGCTTTCAATAAGCGATCTTTATTCTTCTTCGATACTCTCAATCGGCAGACGGTGGAATTTAGGGGAATCATCGGAGCGCAATTAAAGAGTTCTAGGGAAGTGGGTGGCGTATTGGCGAATCTTTGGTCTGAATGCTGGCTGGGATGAGATAGATGACCTTTGTGAAGATTAAACACTGACCCCTCCGCAGAAATCCTAGATAGACAATTCCTTCTCGCCGGGCTTCCAGGTCGTTCTCCACTTCCTAATGTCCTATATACTGGACGACTTTGGCGATGGCATCTCTCAACATGGACTTAGCTATCTAGACTTCATCAAAGTGTGTGTTGATGAGGGCAGGAAGGGTCCCGACTGCCATCAAGAAGATCTCCCAATGTGTCATAGCTTGGGCCGTAATGAAGAAAAATTGATCGTTCTCATCTCTGGTGGTGATTTAAGGGCAACAGAGGAGCAGGTGTGATAATCAAGAGACTACAATTCATTACATCTCCCAAACTCTCAATAAAAGCACAAAACTTTGTCTTCATGAGGAGCACATCAAAGAACATTTTAACAAAGGTGTGAGAAAATTAAGCTTTACATATACAACTCCCCAACACTGTCCATTGTGTGTGAATGAACTAGATATAGGCCCCTATGTAGATCTTGATCGAATATATTCTTATATCCATCTTGGTTTTAAGGAACCGCTAAGATAAACACACTAATTCTGTTTTATTTCCACAGGTCTTTAAAATACGGTTAATGTCGTTTTAAATTTAGAAATTTTGGCTGTTTTAGGTTCATTAATGCAAGAAGGCGGATAGTGCAGCCTATGATCGACCAATCAAATCGTGCCGGTGAGTAATCATTGCGTAATATCGGTCTCCGTCACTTTGCACAATGCTAGAAGACAAAAGTTGTAATCATAATATAGATCAGTATTGTAAAGGATTATAGCTCTCTCACATTTCCTGTCAAAATTTACCAGTTGCATCTCGTCTTACTCCTAGTATTCCTTCATCACAGCTGTCTGTTTTAAATGTCGATTCAATTTGATCTTGCGTTTCTCTATACGATTTCTTTTCTCCATCAGTCTTTGTGATCAACATGCTTTCTAAATCTAAATGTATGCCCTTGCGAGATCTTAAGGTTACTGAAAATAATGAGAATTTAAACGACCTGAATTTTGCCAACATGGATTGTCCTCCTTTATGACAGATGTTAGTTTCCCGTGGTCAGGCGTTCTCTTCCGGAAAATGGCCCGAGCTGTCTCCAGCATAATTAACAACAACGGACAAATGCTCTAAGACATTAATCATTCCTAAGGGTCGAATTAGGGTCAATTTCCACCATGCCGTCTTAGAAAGCCTTCTTGCCTTTGTTGGCAACTGTGATGTTTTTTTAGCCATTTGGTTAATTTCACAAAGTTTCAAACTTGATATACCTGGATTATGTTAAACCAGGGACTTGGCTGAGATCAAATAAATTGCAGATGCAGAGAAATACAAAGTTAGACTTGTTTGAAATAGGATTCTAAAAGATTGAAATGTAATTTGATTATAATGCTGAATATATCTGTTGCTGTTTTTAGTTTATTTTTAAACATATTAACCTCCCAAATTAATCATTAAAAAACATTTTATAATTTTAATTATCTTTGAGCTAAGGGGCAAAAAAATTGCCATTATTAAATTGTTTTCTATGACATTTAACCTGTAAAATCCGGCCTGGGGTGTTAAGTTTCCACATCAGGCGGTCCGCAATAATTACCACAGACTTGTGACACACTTTATGTCTGCGATTTAGCAATTACTGTTCAGACGTACATTCATTAAGTTCATCACACCATATCGGGAGGGGGAAGGCTGCAATAGAGATACTAACAGACACATGGGTTATCAAAAGAACATTTTGTTTTATATTTCAACGTTTGACTGGTGTTTGACTAGTGTCTTATAGTATACTATACGAATATTCTAAATGTCTCGGTAGAAAGATTATCAGATCGTTGGTAGTACCTAGTCCAACCTCTACCTCATGGTGAATACTGAAATACTGAGACAGGTGACTGTACATACCAACTAAAACTTTATAAAGCACATTGTAAACAGAGCAATTTGTCTTTTGGCAGGTCCTGGTCATGGGGGATACAGCCCGGATGGTACAGGGATGGCATATATGACAGATAATCAACAAATGCATATGAGACCGCCAGGTGAGTAGGATGTAACTGCTCTAATAGAGCTATCAGTTCTAATATAGCATAAACCCGAGTTCTATTAACACAAAGCAAATCAATCCATATAAGGCCCTGTATATGAAATAAAGAATAAGACTAGTATCTACACTGCTCTCACATTTTATTACGAACAATTATGTGGATGTTTGGATTAAAAATCACAAGCAATGAATTTGATTTGGTTGTTACCTGGACACATGTAAATCAATAGTTTTTATTTATCTTCTAGGTCCCCCAGGTATGCATGGCCCGGACATGTATGATCCGATGAAGACCGGGTATTCCCACATGACAGACGGATCTCAGCGTGGTTACGAGATGTTAGGAATGGGCATGCATGGCCCGGAGATGTACGGCTCACCACCCGTCAGCAGCTCTTACTCTCAGATGTCCCAACTCAGGCCGGGCGTTCACTCACAGATGTTAATACCCGGTCACCCTCATATGATGATGGGACATGGGACAGCAGGCATGGGACACCACGGTATGTCAGCTCAAAGCCCCCCTCTCCACGGCAGCATGGATGGCATGTCTCAGCATATACAAGACATTCATGCTGGCTAGCAAAAGCAAACTTTTCACCTCAACTTGGAGGCTTACTGACTTGACAAAGACAAAGTTCATGTGTAGTGTGACTACGACTTGTCCGGCCGAAACTAGTGGTTTCTAAAAGGGAATATAATTCCCGACTTCCATAATTAACCATGAGGAGTGTGGCTGAGGGTAGAGGGCCACGCCAATGGCTAGACTATCAATCCAGTGTCTTGTCACTGTTAAAAATCGGGCCAGCTTACCACCAAGCACCAACACTGCCTGTTCAACCGGGGTGTCTGTAAAACGAGAAATTGTACATAATTCAGCTTTATTTACCCTGTCTGTCTTTCCGTTGTTGTCCGCCTCGTCTATTTCCTAGTCATGTTTGGAGGCTGGATTATTGTGTGGAGCGGTTCCAGTTGACCTCACCCACTCAGCCCTATCTCCTGTGTTTTTCAGTGTCTGTGTGATGAGATGAGTAAGTGAGGCGAGTTTTCAGAGAGAGGCGGACTTGGATCTGCTGGATACGCTCAGAAACATCGATTGGCCAAGCTAAACTATGGGGCCCCGGAACTTCATCTGATAGACTGGACAGCAGAACAAGATGGTTATACCTATTTGGAGGATATCTGTTGATGGCGCTTGAACCTTCAAGACTTGTGAACTGTTTCCAGCTTTGAGGGAAGACACTAGAGTGACATATCTGGACTGGGACTTGTGAACAGGAACTTTGAGCGATGGAGTCCTGGTTCTCTCGTTATATTAAGTGATAGACTCATTTGACATAATTCACATATAACCTTGGCATTGAAATAAGGTTAAGAAGCAGCCATTGTATGATGTATGTGGTTGAACATTGGAATCTGTGGGAACATCCATGATTTTGTGAACACTGATTGTGGGTGAAAAGTATTTTAGGATTTCAGTTGATGTTTTCCCATGTGTTGACAATCCTTGTTTTAGTTATTATTTTTGATCAGGGACTCGTTATCCAATGAGTGTCGATCTCTGCCTCAAGAGGAACGCCTATAAACTCTCCACATGTTCAGTCAAAGTTTAAACCTTTCACAGTAAATTTACTAGCCAAATGTTCATCTTGTGAGGCCTCCGATTCCGGGCCGCTGAGTATGATCAATATTTGTTTTATTTAAAAAAGCAAACCGTCTGGGAGAAAAAAAAAACAACTTGTACAATTGATTTTGTAAGAAAATAACATGGTTTGTGTATTAATGTCCTAGCTATTACCTCATCAAAGATAAATGCCGTGAATTGTCATTGTCTCGGCCAAATATAGTTCCAAGTTTGTCTGCTATGTGGCCAAACTACCCGGATGTATATGTACATAAAACAACAAATCAACTAGATCAGATGGTCTTCTCGTCTATTTCTTACTGTAACAGGTTTGCATTGTGTTGAGTGGTATACATTATTAAAGGTATAAAAAGCGAAGTAAGACGAACTATGTTATGTCGGTATGTATCATATGTCATATGACAATATCCAGGGTAACAGATTATGCTCTTGAAGTCAAAGAAACTTGGAGGTCAGCATAAAATATAGCGAAATCTTTATGAACAGATAACGGTCTTCACCCATATCAACACAATAGCCTGTTCCTACAATTGTTTCTGATGCAAGGTGATTATCTAAAAAACGAGTTAAAGTGTTTGGTTGGGTTTAATGATTTTCCCAAAGTTATTTCGCTCGTTTGATGTAAAAATAGTAGCCGAGGCCCCCACAAAAATACACTCTGAAAACAACTGTTCTGTTGCGATTGGTCATCTAAAGATATGTTAATAAAGCGTATTCGATATCCGATGCAGAGCACATCATGACGCAGAATTTAGCGAGAAGGTTATTCTCCTGTGTGTTGTTTCGTTTGTAGTGCGAATC
Organism: Mopalia muscosa; assembly: GCA_031763545.1. Taxonomy (NCBI): domain Eukaryota; kingdom Metazoa; phylum Mollusca; class Polyplacophora; order Chitonida; family Mopaliidae; genus Mopalia; species Mopalia muscosa. The sequence continues at coordinate 1,695,665 of JARFOD010000001.1, read as the reverse complement.
ATACCCACTGTTTCTATATGGTAGGTGGTTCCAGCAGTATGGTAGTTGACTCGCAGTTTATGAGGAACTTTCGTGCACATATTGTTGGGGTAGTAACATCAATGTGGGTGAATTCAACAATACGGTAAAACTCAGATGCTTTATTAGACTTACCACTGACAAGCTTAACATAATAGAGTAAGGTGACTACTCCAAAGAAAGATGAAAAATTCATATTGACTCAATATTT
>JARFOD010000001.1:1645872-1685259 GCA_031763545.1 Mopalia muscosa | reverse complement strand
CGTCCTTCTTTGGAGTAGTCACCTTACTCTATTATGTTAAGCTTGTCAGTGGAAATTCTAATATTAAGGAGGGGATATACACTCAGTTTACTCACGAGCTTGTTGTCTTATTTTGATCGAAAAATATCCCAGATTTCAGTGTAAAAATAAAAAAAAAACATATTTGCATATCACAGGTTCTATTAGTTTTTTAATTTTAGGGATTGGACAGATTTGAGCGAATATTTTCGATCATTAAAAAAAACATGCGCGTTTGACAAAATGGGGTACCACTGTAGCTTTTCATTTTATGTATCTTACATATAAATACAAAGTTAATTTACGCTCAAGAACTCAAATATCCCTGCCATATTCTACCTGTATTCATATCATTGTTTCCATTGTTCACAATATTTGTCAAATTAATTTAGTATTAATTCAAATTGCAATGTAAATGGATATCAAACCTTTATATCGAATTTCTTTCTCCTAATTAAACAAATGATATGTATTTGAATATCTTCAATTTAAGTCAAAGCTTTAATCATTTGTTCGCATGAATTAATCCAACCAGCCAAAAAACAAACAAAAATATTCCGGGACTTTAGACAACTAGTTTTAGGTCTCGCTCAAAACTGAACAAATCGTATCTTATTTTTATTAAAATTAAACATTCAATTTCAAGTTCTGGAAAAAATATACTCGCAATTGCAATTACAACTAGTTGCATTTGATTTTAGAGTTAGTCATTTACATGCCGTTAGATATAAGTTCAGCGGCCTAGACTCCACGCTCTGATTTGTCATATGCTCATGTGAAGTTTTATTGATCAACGAAGGAAATGTATATTTTACCTGAATGTCTGACTGACTGTTCTCTATAGATCTATTGAAATAGTCTGCTGATATATCAAATGCAGACTGAGCTGGACAATCGTTGAAAGCCTATTTTACGAACACTTCAGATTGATTCAGATTATACAAATAAACTTATTTTTCGAAAACTGTTCATCGAAGAGACTTTAAAAAGAGGACAATGCGATGGTCTCGTGTCCAGTTTTGTTTAGTTCCTCCTAGATTTGAGTAAAAATTTGCTGTTTTTTAAAATGTTTTTATGCATGCGATTTCTTAGGTTAGACAGATAAAAAGTCCACTGAAACCGTTCTTGGCACAATTTCTAAAAAAAAACCCCACAAAAAAACAAAAGCGGAGACACATTTTTTCAGCTCAAGGGATATTCTATTAGACAGACTTCTTTACTTGGTACCGTATATATTATTATACCATAGTGAATTACCACAAAATGTACTTGATATTAATTAAATTTGCTATAAGTTCCAAAGTTATTATTGGATCTTCATCCAAGTGTTCCAAAATAAATAAACATACATGGTGTTCCGATCTGTTATCGACGTGCTAATGGACTTAGCTTTCTTCAAAGAAATTAAGAATACCCTACTAAAATACGGTAACTAGATTGTTAGAATTTATTATATATTATGGATCGGTTAATGCATGGGGACCATATAGAGGAAATTATGTTTCGAAAACCCCACATACACATTGGTATGTCGTATTCCATTGTGATGGTTTCAGGACAAATTTTGGCTTGGAATTTCCGCGTGATATAGTTATCTCTTTATATAGAAGTTTTGTGGAAATGTTATACTCGTGCCCGGATTGAAAACTTAGACACGTGCAATGTTATAAATAATATAATTTTGATAAACTGGAATTGCAGAATCGACAGCAACTAATTAAGCAACTTTAAAGGAAACGAATGAGTTTTGAAAAGACATGTGATTGCTAATCCGGGGATCTTGGTGTCATTGTTAACAAACGATTTTAATTGTTAATCTTTAATTTGAAGTTGAAGACGTTGAGATGTTTGACAGTGGGGGTATTGAGTATGGAGTGGGTAGGAAGATGGTCGCACTGTTTATGTAGACATGTCTCCGGTCCCATCTGCGCCATGGGACACAACACCAATTAAAACCTTTCCTAGGCTTCTGTGATTAAACTGACGGAGTAATTCGGCGATTTTAGCAAATCAGGGATATTGTGATGCACATGGCGGGCTTTCTACCTACTTGATGCTCTGTGGACTGAAGACACTCCGTCAAGTGAAGGGTGCTCGAAGCTCGGCTGGCTGCTTCTTCCAATCATTTAGACTCAGAAAGGCGGCATGTCGAAATGAGTGGCCAGATGAGCTGCGCATACTTCAGCTTCGCGGCGCGCAGTAGGGATCCCCTCCTCGTCTTATTTATACTGTTTTCTTACTGCAAAGCAATCACCGTCAAACGAACGCGGATGAGAGAATCTCTGGAAATTAAACTTGATTGACGTTTAGAAGAGGGTTCTATGAACGGTCAGTGGTTGAGATATGGGCACCTTTACTGACCGGATCTATGATATTTGCCCTTTCCAAACTTTACCCTCTACCCCAGATGATGTACGTCAATGGAACTTCATCGCACAATAACACACTTCTGAATGTATTGACAAACTCAGGAGACCCAAACTGATCAATCTTCGGGGCTGATGTTCATTAGGGCAATATTCCACAAAGATAAACAAATGTTATAGCATGTGATCAAAATCTTTTAAAAATCGCTTTGACATTTTATTAATGTTGTGGAACTATCAATCCAATTAATGAGAAGAATGTTGTGAAAGTACAGATACTCTCGTATAACACTGATCAATTATGTGTATTAAATAAATAACATAGTTTGGACGCAATACGAGACCCCAATAATAATGGGATAAACACCAATCAGCCAACTTACCAACCAACCAGTGATTTTGTATATCATAGGTGACACAATACTAAAACGATGCCCCAATAAAAATGGGATGAAATCAATCAATCGACCAATCCATCAATCAATCAATCAACAAACCAACCAACAAATCAATCAGTCAATCACTCTTCATGATCTGTGTTGCATGACGCACAAGTATATATAGCGCCCATCTGGTCTATCGCTTTTATTCAATGGAGTTAAGACTGACAAAGGATAGAAATATAAACACTGAATATCGAAAAACTAATACTCATACATAACTGTGGTGAATATAAAGAATGGTTATCAGGCTGACACCCACCTGGGCTGTCTCTTTCTCTGTGTGAAGATTGATTGTCGATACCATACAGCTGCTACAGGAGGATGAAAGACCTCGGCTCAGATTTGTTATGTTTTATTGAGCATTAGGCATGTATTCATGTCTATTATGTATCTAGGGTGTATATTTAGGTCTGTCATAGATTTCCGATTTGAGACAGACTTGAGTTAGTATTTACCCGGGGTGTGTCAGGTATAGGAATAAACATCCAATCCTCCTTCAACCCTTAAATCCATGACTTCACACACACTCTCACACTTATGTATCACTCAGCATTTCTACTTGTCATAATTATCTGACTTTTGATGACGATAGTTTATCGCCCCTTGACAAGCGCTTCAGCGTCTTTGAACCGGCTCTAAGTTAATATGGATAGGTTGTTAACTGATAGCCCTTTGAAAAATTGACACCACTTTTCTGTTTTGCTGAAGAATGCTTATGACACCTTGTCGATTAAGTGGCCTTCACACTACCTGTATACATAGGCTGATTAGGTGTTAATGTGAGTATATAGCAGGGATCAATCTTTATCCGATTGGATAAACAGTCAGTACTCAGACACCTGATACAAAACTTGCCAGGCAATAATTGTCTCAATTGAGGCTCAACTGCGAATCCGAACGCGAAGCTTATTAAATGCATTGGAAGACAGCACAAGATTTGCTGAAAGACAAAGGCTTCGCGATAATCTGTGTGAAGAAATATATACCTCTGTGACAAATAATATAAGCGATATTAGATTTTAAAGAATTTTAACAAGGAAAAGAAGCTAATAAATAGCGACATTTTGATTTTAGGAGAAGAATTGTAAGCGTCCTTTTCTTCTCGGGGCTAAAAGCCTTTCAGAATACCTAGCTTGGGAAGTGGCCTTTGTTACAACTCAATTTCATGCTTAAGTCGGCGTGAGATGATCGTTTTGCAGCGACCTTTGTAGAACTGGCTCTTTTCAAAGTCCTTCCGAGAGAATTCAATTAGATGGAAGTCGATTCGTTAAAATCACTGTTACCTAACATCTGTCAATGAATGAGAAAGTTCTGACCAGAGTAAGAGGGAGATTTGGGGGGCATTTAGGGTGTGGGTAGTCTATTCAAAGACGCCATGAAATGTTGAATTTTGCCGACAAACCTGAGACAATGGCCTCTGTATCTTTTGGCTTGAAATCATCCATGAATTCGTCTATCATTTAACAGACATAACATTGTTATTAAGGAAACGAACAATCTCAGAATAAGCCTAACGTATAATTTTTTCTCTGTAGATTTTCTTTTAGCCAGGTCTTTATTGTTATCCAATGAATTAGCAAATTTCTTAAGCATTTAGCTATTGTTTCCATGTGTCCTGATGTTGGATTTTGCTACGAAATCGGTTTACTCTTCTGTAAAATTACTATCAGGGAAAGTAGAATCTCCCTGTTGAAGGTTCGCTACCCATTCCAGCCTGCGGGCTCTGCTAAATGTGCCTCACTCGGACTGGTTTCTTATCATCTCAACAGCCTTCAGGCATTGTACAGATTTTACCAGTGGAATGGTTCTCTTCAAAGAGAACAATCTCACCAAGGATGCTCAATAAGGTTTTGCTGATCAGTTTGGGTTATTTTCAACTCTTCAATATTTCAGCTGTTTTAATACACAAGTGTTCTCTTTATGTTTGTAAGGCTTGTGAAGATAAACGAGTAAGGGACACTTATGGTCCTCAATAGTACTCCGAGCTATTCAATAACCAACACAGTTATTTCTTGCCCTCTCCAAGAAAGTTTATTTTACTGTTTGAGTGGAAAGAAAATTGTGTGCAATCAAAGGATGAATGAACAGATCGTTTAAAATGACAATGAACTCATTTAAATTAAATAAATTAATAATCTTTATCTCTATATTTCTTCCACAATACACATTTGTCGGCTGACCATGATATATTAAGTCTTTGAGTTGTTACTGTTAGAATACACGCATATAGTTAATGAACGTGAGCTAATTGTAAAGATTAATCCGTGTAGTCGATGTCAAAACATACGACTTCCAGCACAACAGTAGGTTGCAGATTATAAAAAACACACCAGCTGTATATGCATTGCAGGCGAAATGTTTCAGTTTTCGATAAATTATTTTTCTTTTAAAAACATCAGTATGTTGTTTATGTTTTTTTTTTTAAATGTTTTTTTGTACATTTGTAATTCGTGTTGATAAATTCAAATTGTGTATTCAACATATTTATATATTTTTTGTTAATACAGTTTATATTTATACATGGGACAGGCTTAAGTTTATGTTGCAACCGTACGGTCATAAGTAGGGTTTGATTTCGTTTGATGATTGGTTATGTGGTGCTTATGGCGCGAACTCAGAAGGATAGATGAACACACAGTCTGTAAAGTTCCATTTATCAGAGGAATTTGGTAACGTGTCCACGAAAATTCGCGAAAAGCGGCCAACCACTATATATTATCCAATGAAGTGTTATGTTAAATAAAGCAACGGCTGAAGTATAATGAATCCATAGAAGTTCGTATAAAACACATGGACAAGATTGGTCAATATTTTCAAATCATCGAATAAATATGTTATGTAAAACATTAAATATATATATATTTACATTAAACCTTAATATAAATGTAACTTTATGAAACATAGCTTACAAGCTATTTATTTTACCATACATAAATCCAATGTAGTATTGAATATCAAAACAATATCCTTGTCATACATATGTTGTGGTCAAATCCGAAACAGAATATTTTAGCATTAAATAATATGAAGGAAACTAGGAAGATTAAGTGTATTGTGTTATGTTTATATTTCGGTGCCTCTGAGTTATTATCAGGAATTCCCAATGATACCATAATTTAACACTAAAATAAAGAAAATTGCGCTGAAATCAACCTTCAGTGTTTCCTTAATAATGGAGGACACATCCCGTCTTTTGGTTGTTTTCCCTCTCATTTTCTCTGTTACATCACCACTTTATAGTTTGACACAATGACAAACAACGAATACAACCTTAAGCTACATAAATATGGACCAGGATATGTCCTAGATTAGATAAAATATGTTTGTAAAACTAAATCAATTATTAGGAAGGAAACTAGTTACTTTCTAACATATGCTCAAAGCTTTTCTTGCGCGTCCTTCTTTCGTCTTGTTATCATTAACTGGGTACAGTACCCCATACTATGTGAATTGTAGGTGTGGATATCAAGCAAGGCTGAGCGTCTTGTCAATTAGCCGGCAGGTGACAGGAAATTGTATAGTCCCGTGAGTGGGGTTTCTGTGGTGACAAGAACGAGACAACGTGGAGGCATATTGTCAAAGAATAGGGACGGTGCATTGGGCAAAGATGTCGTGTAAGAAATTAAAATTAGGATTAAAGTTTGTCAATTTCATTTTTGTCAAAAGTATCGGTTTATGATCCGGAACGACTTTTTGAATAGAGAGGTTGTATTCACAACCTCTCTATTTCTAAATTTCTCTATCTTATTTTCTCTCAATTACTGTTAATCTTTATTTTTCCTCCTTTTTTAAAATTGATTTCTCTTTATGTTTTTCTCTAAATAATTGTAAATCATTGATTTTTTCCCCAAGCGTATAATTCCATAGTTCATGCCACTTTAGTAACAAAATTTACTCAGATATACATTCGTTGGTACAATTGTGGTGCTAAACATGATCAGGTTTATGTGCAGCTTTTTGTGGAATAGCCCACAACCCCGAGGGCATAATTCGGACGTAATGAATCGGCGAAAATTAGAAGTACTTGAGATTGAAGCTACAAGCGTCCGTCCATTTCCCTCCATCTGCTCAGCAGTTTGACTCAGCAGAACTTTATCTTTGCAGAACTGCGAGGATTAACGTGGTCTTGTGAGACTGATAATTTTGTCAAGTAAACAGGTTTTTATAAGGAACAGTTACTCAGCTTTTAGTTAATTTAACGATATGGTGTTCAAACACCTACGAGGGATATTCATCACAAGAAACAGTTACCGGACTTACCGCTGATTAATCATCCTGGTTTATTGATACTAAAACTACAACAAATAAGTTAGGCTACATGCTTTATTGTTGAATAATCATTTTCGTTTATTGGTACTCAATATACAACAAATAAGTTACATGCTTTATTGTTGTTGAATCGATTTCGTTTATTGATAATAATTACAAGAAACAGCTATATCATTTATAGTTGACCAGTCGTTTTGGTTTATAACGAATAAACAGTTACAAGAAACAGTCACATGATTTATAGTTGACCAATCGTTTTGGTTTATAACGAATAAACAAGTACAAAAAACGGTCACATGATTTATAGTTGACCAATCGTTTTGGTTTATTACCGTGTAACTATTACAAGAACACGTATATTTGATTTACGGTTTCGGTTTCATTTTTATCTAGTTATGTTGACTTGACAAAATCATCCCATGATTGAACCAGTTCGCATTTAATTAGTATGTTAAAGAACTAATTTAAATAATTGATAAAAATTAATCAACTTAAACCAGTAAACAAGGACAAGTATCATTTTAAAAATAATAGACATATTGATTGTGATTTGGGTTAATTAATAGAACACAGAGACTCGTGGAATAAATGCATACCTATTTTGGTATCTTTCTTTTATAACTTAGATCAACCATTATAACATGTCTAATCCTAAACATTTAGATGTACATTACATACTAAAATTAAAGAATTTACTCTCACTATTTTGTAACAATGTCATCTAATTCGTGAATCGATATGCCGATCAATGGGATAAACTGTATGTATAATTTTATTCTCGCATTTCCGCATGTTAAGTATGGTATATTGTAATCTCGAGCATCAAACGGACAATAAGCGAAATATAAATCAATCCACTGCAATTTATAGACAGGTGTGGATTTTAGCTTTGATAAAATGTTACTCCGCCTTTTCTCTAATTTTTTCCGATTCCGGATGAGTTTTCTGAAAAGAATTTAAAACAGATACTACACAAATAAGTATACAGCCATGGGTTACCGCAAACAATCTGCCAACAAACAGTTAACTATATGCCATGTTTATTGTTTACATATTGACCACACTTTCAGAATAGTTTATTCCTCGATGTTTAACGCCGTATACTAAAAAAATGAGTGAATAATAATTGACCATATGTTAAATTAAAGATTTATTTAACAGTTCTTAAAAGGGTTTGCTAACATTGTCATTTGAGAGGTAAATAATCAAAACTGTGTCAAAGATAAAATGCAAATTATATAAACACATGCTATAAGTTATAAGTTTATTTTACAAATTTGAACGCGAAAACAAAATTGTACATACGTGGAATGGAATTTTACACATGTAGAGAACAATTAAATATGTTGAAAATAAGTCTCTAATTATCCTGTTTTTTAAAATAAATAAACAAACAAAACATATGATAAAGATTAAACTTTCAGTATTCACCAGAACATATTTCCTATTTAGTTTGTTTTGTATTGCATCTGAATTTTTGACTGAGTCAAAATGTGTGAAAATTATACCCCCCCCCCCCCCCTGACGACGTTACATCCACACGATTGACGATGATGTGACGAGTATAATAATACTGATGGACAGTTTCTCGCAATGTGTCTGATAGCCTCGCTTTGTTAGCAAGACGAGCAAGCCAATTATCACTATCAGACGTCGGGGGATACGCGCCACTAAGCGGCTTTACAGGCGGGATGCATCAATAAACCCAACCGTTCCTCGGCAATATTCAACACCGATTAAACCAATTTTTATAATTAACTCCCATTTAACACCAATGAGTATTGTGGTCAAATAAAAACAAAATGAAAATTGGCTTCAAGTCATTTGCGTCTCCGTATAGAACGCAGCAATTTCGGGTACAAACGTAAAACACAAATGATGCTATAGTAATGCTGTTCTATTGTAGTTGACGATGTCTATTCGGCACTTTTCAGTCGCTATTAACCAGTTGTTAACGTTATTAGTTGATAATAACCTAAATTGAACGATCACAACAAATTTATCCCTGTATAGTTATCCTGAATAACGTTTATTTCATTTTCTTTCTGTGCATTTATTTTCACTCTCTGTTAATATACTACAGTAAGGATATAATGTAATTGTGAGTGTTTTACAAAGAGTTTGTTGATGATCGTTTATATTAAATAAATTAAATAAGTAAATTATGATGAGCTTATATTAAAACAAACTTAGTACAGATGATACTCTCTGGGTGTCGAAAATAAGACTATAGGCTAACCAGACCTATACCAGTGCATGGAAATTGACAAATCAAAAAGTAATTTTTGAACAATTATTTTAAATCGATATCCATTACTACAATTGTTGATTTTTTAAAAGAAGAAAGAAAGCAGGTCGTTGTTGACTTCGCAATAATGCCATAAGGATCCACCAATCAAGTTGATACAGTTAATTTACAAATTATCATGAGTAGCAAAACTGTGAAGAAATTATATAGGTCTGTATAAATCATATAATTGTTCATCTTCTAGTAGAACATTTTCATTTTTTTTTTACAACAGCCTTTGTTATCATTCAATTTAGTAGTCGTTTCGCATTTTTCTCCTTACAGTCTGTAGTGTCTCCTCAGCCTCAGAAAATACGGCAACCATTTTACTGCCGACAAAAATAGGAACGGCTATCATTTCGACTTGAACCTCTTATGCATGTAACTTGTCATTTTTGACCAATTTGCTTTAAAAGCCCATTTACAATTGCGATAGCTGTAGAATAATTGCTGCCATTTAAACTGCTGTTCTTTCTGTAAAAACTGAATACAATCAAAATCAATTGTGTATTATATATATTACATACATTTTAATGCGATCAAAGATATTGGACTCTGTATTGTTCTCAAGACAGGAACAATATAGTAACGGAAAGAACAATTTTTCTTCACCCTTCGTGTCACTTTTCATAATTGTCTTTTATTGATGCACTTTACAGATGGATACTCCATAGAGAATGTAAAGTGTTTTCCACCTATCTATCTGAATGCATATGACATACTATTAGTGCATAAAACACTATATCATATTCATCTACAAGTCGCCATTTTACAAAGCGGAACATCCACACCTCCAAAACAAAAGAGTTAAGTCCTAATGGCGATTTGTGTTTTATCCGATTTAAACAAAAGACTCGACTTATGTACAGTCGATATTTTTACAATTTCGATTAGAGGTATTTGTCAAGGAGAAATACTTCCCGTTCGAAATAATTGTAAACTCTCCACGTTTATTTAGCAGAAAAATCTTATTATTTGTATATTTATTAAAACCAAAAGTGTGTAGAATGTCAATCAATTTTAGAAATACACACTTTGGAACCAGACAGAAACAGCATATAAAACAAACAACATATTTCGACATTCTTCAACAACAACATCATCTCTTAAATTTTTTTAGTGAGAAGATACAGCAAAATGGACATTTAAAATAAAAGGGCATATACCTGTTTAGGAAATTCCCATTGATCGGTGTCCCTGTTAATACAAGGACAATCATGCGCTATGTTTTAAAGAATTTCTTATTTGTACGTGTTCTTAGAAAAAATTCTGACTCCGCGTTTAGTCCTTTATTGAAATCGGAATTCACGTTACATTGTCATACAAATCGTTTAATATTGCTTAAACTGTTTAATGAATAGTTTCCGGATACAAACACGAAATTCGTTTTAGCAGAGCTGATTTTGGCTAAAATATTTACTAAATGTGGTGTAATTTCCGACCAGACAGAATTCAGGTCATCGTGGTTAAGGAAGGTCGATGTAGAAAGTTAATTTCTTGGCCGGGCCAATACGAGTTGCTGATCCTGACTTCTACCACTATTCTTAATATCATGGGAATACATATTTGCCCTGAGGCTGTGGTATTGAGAGTTTTATTGGTTTAGTTTGTTGGTTACACGGAAGTCACTGGGCCGTATGATCCAATATCCGACCGACTCCACTTTAAACACCACTTAAACTTCATCTAAAAGAGTCTATAACTTAATGACATATTTGTGAAGTCTTCCAACACACAGTGATATCACGCCTGTTTATTAGCCACTGAAAGGGCACCGATCCCGGCTATTTGGTCCATTTATTATCGTGCCTTGTAATTTTATATATTTATGAAATTTATCACACTGGCAAAGGGTTGTCGAAAATTAATATATATTTTTTTTATCTTATCCAACACTATTACAAAGCTCGCATACATTTTAATGGACAACAATTAATTCTGTAAGAGGTTATACAATAATGATTTTCATATGCATAGATACACAAATCCGATTAAGCTTGCGATGCAATGTCCATTTTAAAACTTTTTGGAAAGTTTTACTGCCGAGTAGGAACACCAAGAGACTAAATAAAATTTTCAAAACAACTTTATATACTGAGTTTTAAGTATATGCTAATTGCAGAGTTTCATATTTTCATCCATGCACTCGAAATAATAAAACAAAGCACAGCATAATAGCTTAAGTTTAGAAATTGTTTAATGTGTATATTACCAAAAAAAAATTACAGCTTCCCCATTTTAGGACAAAATATGGCAGAGGTTGCCAAACAAATTGTACAAAACGATTTTACTTTCTCTAACTGACAATAAAATAATACTTTGATATCTTCTTTTTCACTTTCTGAGCTCTGAATTAAATTTTTTTTCTTTCTTTATCATGTCTTGGTATTAAGCAAAGTGGAGCCGAGCTGAGCACACGCCACCTTTTTACTCCTATTTTGTGTCCAATTCTTTTTACAACGTGTCACCTCCGATACTGACAAAGGATAATGGCAATAGATTGAAACCCTCACTATCAAAAGTATTCTATTCACCACTTTAGAGGATTACAATGCTAAACCTTTTAGGATATTGAGCGAGTAGATTTCCCGTAGAATCTGTCTCTCGCGAACGGGGCTTCATTACGGCCTGGGGATCGGGAGTATTGTGTTGGCGAGTGTACCCGGGGCTTAACGCCTTACAATCGCCCTCACCATATAGTGTCAATCACGGGTGAATCGCTTCCTTATTCTCCCTCAAACCGTATTAGCCGCCTGCACATCAACACAAATAAAGTGAGCTTTATCTGGCAAACACACACACTGGTTGCGTTTAACAAATATGACATGCACCTATATATGTACATCATATGTATATACGTGAAAAGACCCCGATTGACATTATGAATAGATGACGATGACTTGGAGCTGTGAGCACTCTGAACACAGGTAAGCTCCCTTTGGTAGTGATTCGCTGGCAAATGCTTAGGAAAATCGGTAAACGATATCACCTAGAGGGAAATTGTTTGCCATCTTAGAATAGATGTTAACGAAAACAGATAGGGGTGTGGATATTGCATGTCGAGCTAAGATTTTGTTTATACTTAATAGTTTGATTGTAGCCTATATTATGATTATTATAAGTTTAATTCTCTGATTTAATGAACATTATTCATGACTTTTTTAACAGAGGAATTGGCTTCTTCAATCGTCCTCTTGTGGTTAACTTTATCATGCATGTATTTTTGGGTAAATTAAAAATTCTTGTTGTATTCAAAAATATTAACGTATTACCTCTACGCCACTGTCCGCTTCGGACAGTTCTGACATGAAACAAATAAGTTGTTCTACATCATTACGAATGGCCCCTAGTCTCGGTTCAGTGGATAGCGTGTCAGTTTACTCCCTTTCGATGTCCCGCTCGCAGGTTTGAGTCGCTCTGGCTCTGACAACGGCAATATGGGTTTTTTTACGAGGTTTCCTCCTGGTTTTCCACCGTGTTTGAGTAAGGCATGAGACGTGGATAATCCGTCGTCATATATGTGAAATAGAATTGAGTATACACGGCGTTAAATAATTTAAAAAACCCACAAAAACAAACGAATTTCAATCTTCCATGATACTTTATGTTGTATATTAACTTCAAATGTGTGTGTGACTAACAGTCTTATCCAAGACTACCCTTGTGAACAAAAATACGTACTGCCGTTACGAATCTATTGAAAAAACAATATCGTACAATTGCTTCTAAATGTAGTAAAAATCGAAATAAATGAGTAGGAATTTTGTATTATTTTGTGGAGAATGTGTTATGATATAAAGTTCAATCACATGTGGGTCCAACTGTCCGCTGGTCAATCATAACACAATACAAATATTTATGCTTTGTTATTAGTTATGTAAACGACAAGGGTGTTTAGTCATTATTCATTGGTGCTCAGATTTTAGTGTGCTTGAGTCTCTTTGTTAAAACCAACTCCTTAATTTAATATAGTATTTGTATGACATGCATGGATACCTTCTGTATATTTTTAATACTGTTGATAAAAAATAAATGAGCCCACTTTCTTCAGTGCTCATCTTCTCTACCATATTCTCAATTTATTTAAAACGTACTTTTCTAGTTTCGATACTAATATCTAAGTTATCGTGTTCCAAAAATCATTATTAAATGATGACATTCCATATATACATGTAGGTATAAAGTGCGCACAGACATACGCAAGCGTGTTTACATGTAAAAATTAACGTATTACATAAATTCTGTATTAATACCCGTTTTCGGGTTTTTTTTTAATTGCGGTTTTGTCGTTTAAATTTAAAATTCAAATTAAAGTGATTTTAGTGATACCTAAGGAAAAAAGACTGAAACAGAAAACAAATATATTGATACTTGTATATGAATTTCATTTAAGATATCGACAATTTTATAAGCTATATTATATTAAAGAATCACGTGTGCTTTCGGTTGCTGTTCTTTTTTAAAATTTATTTCGTTTTAATCAACTTAAAGTTGTTAACAGTTTTAAAATTGTATTAAAAACCCCAAACACAATTCTAGGGGGTGAGGCGAAAACGTGTTGAACTAAATCAAATCTGATTTCAAGAAGAAAACATAAATAATTCCTGGCATTTTTATCCTCCAAAGCTGTAATCCAGAAAAAGGGGAACTTAAACTCAACCAACCCATAAATTCTGTAAACTTATATATGTGCATGTAATAAGAAAACGTTAGATCGAAATGAAAAACCCCACGGAACAACTTCGTTATTAAGAAATACACTGGGATATATCATATGGCTAAGATATTATGAACTGTCTCTGTACGCGTCACTACAACGCAATACATAGAAAAAAGAGAAGTGAAAAATAGCTTAGTCAGTTCATAGTACTATGAATAGTGTATGGTAGTCTACAATGGACTATGTGGCTTGCAATATTTATTCAAATATTAAGGCAATAATCATTGCAATTATGACGCAAAAAACTCTTGAAAGAAACATATCTCTTTCACCTAAATAGTACCGACTAATATCGTACTTTTATGAATGTAAATGTATATTGTTTCTAAAACAATCTATGCAAGTGAAGACAACTGTGTTAAATGTCAATCAATTGTGATTATATAGATGTATATAACGCTAAGGTTCTTTCGCATTTTTTTGATCCAAAATTCAGCTCATTTGGTCAATATATATTTTTATATAAAATTAATCAATACAAATCATTGCAAAACAAAAAACAATTCAATTTGTTTGACCGTTTTGTGCCTTAAAATGTTGATTTAGTATTTGTAGAGTGTTTGCAGTAAAACCTGCTTTTTCGTTTTAAAAATATAAATTTGCTAACAGAATATATACTTGTATGATGGTTTATGATCCAATGGTTCTTGAAAGATGTTATTTATTACATTATTCTGAATGTACCTTGTATATTAAGCGAACTATTTATTTAACCTATGCATTATGCAAAAAGAGAAAACTAAATACTTTTAATGTAGAGGAAGAAAGTTTAGCTTGCCTATACCGGGCTTTGAACTCGAGTCTTTGGCTAGCAGGACCAGTGTCCTAACCAACTGAGCTACAGAGGCTCACAGTAAATACATGACGCTCATTATCCGCATCTTAGTTGTCTCTATGTTGTATATATGGTATTCCTTAGGGAGCCGTTTTGATTAAATAATTTTCAAACATTGATTTTTTTCAAGTATTGCCATTCTTGGCAAATGCAGTTTCCCTATATGTGCAGCAGTCATTTAAGTAATTCTGAGATTTCTAGGGTCCTCACAATGCAATTTTATTTCGGCCAATGCCTAAAGATATGTACTGTATTATATATAACACTATTGAGTGCCTGCTGAGGGCTTACAGAAATGGGGAATTAGGCAAGTGGATATAGGGTGTGGATCAAAGGCCACAGTCTCTCAGTCCACTTATCAAACTATATACACTGCTACAGACTTCATTTGGCGCGAAAAGTGTCCTTGATCGTCATTTCGAGATGTCGTCTGCTCGCATTGACTTCCACAAGTTGAGCCGCCTCGGGGAATGCTCAAGTTCTCTCACTGGAAATAACGTCTGTAAGAAGTAGCGAGAGTCGTATAAGTGAGGGTGGTGAGTAGTTTAAGGTCATCTACACCTCAGCATTTACAGCAGAGAGGTGTCGATAAAGGTTAGGCCACTCAAAACGATATTTGAGTAGAAAGAGACTGGGATATCCTCTCACGTTCGTCTCCTAGGGGCAAGAACGCCAGTAAAGTAAGGCTGAATTACCACTCGTTTACCCCTGGAGAACTTTACATAACACGTCTATACTTTGTCAATATCACCTAACTTTAAACCATCTACTCTCTGCCACTTACTCTGAGCACCTCTCTCGTAGCAATATAAATGAAGCGGAAACAACAGTCCTTTGTATAAAAAAAAACCTTGTTTAACGTGTGAATGCAGATCTAGTAAACCGGGTCGATATTGACCAATCCTCAACTAATACGCAACTGGCGACTATTGATGAACATTCAGTATAGGACATCAATAAGTTGTTTACAGTTTTAATATTTATTGTACAATACAATACGTCTGAGAATTCATGTCAGAATCAATTGCACTTGTAGTTTAATATTTTTCGTGAACAGGATGGCTCAATTCGTGCAGTATATATTTATCGAATAAAACATATCTTTCGTACAATACAATATTTATTTGTTTTTCTTGTTTCTATTATGAAAAAGTAAGTCATTCAAGTTTAAATCGATTGATGTTTGTGACAGGGGAAAAAAATGTTAGAAGCCTACACAAATGTATTCTTTGTGTCTTTCTAAAAGACACAAACATTATTCGTATTCTTTGTTGCATAGATAATTCTGTGGAATATATTTTTTATACCGCTCTATTTTATATATATAGTACAAAGAGAGTCTATGTTTACCTAATCGAACTACCAACATTTACGCTTTTTAGTAATATTCTCTGACGACAAGTTCCTTGGAAATAATTTTTTCAATAACCTGTTACTTTTTACTAATTGTGTAGAGTTTCTGATAACGTTAGGAAATTGTAATTTTCATTTGATTTCTTTGAGGGTTTGGTAATGAAAAATTTGGCTACAGCAGGACATAAATCTTGAACCCTCTGAGTCAGAGAACGAGACAACTTGGGATCTCATTTGAAAGATTATCTTTGGATTGCTCTTCAATGGGCCTTCATCCCATTCAGATTTGAAGCTAACGAAATATCCAATTAAGGTTTTGTTCGAAGAAACAGTAGATATCTGTGCCAAGCAAAAGTGCTCAGGTTTTTGTTAAAGTAAGTGAATCTTGTCGTGGTCCACGTGTTCTTGATGGGGTCTTCCCGGGACGGGTTTTGGCTAAGTTTGTTGACTTTATCATCTTGCTGGTCTTAAGTATGGTCCAGACTGCCTGTCTATTCACCGAGAAGAACTGGCCAAACACACCTCAGCTTCGCACAAGTACTTTTTAACTCGAGCCGGTAAATTTTATCAACTTCAGCACGGATGGGGTTATTTTGGCCAAACTTTGTCAGCTCGTGATGTTGTGAGCTTGTTCTGATTAAGTACGAGAAAAGTCCCGCCATGGAGTGGCCCCCACACAAAATGGAAGAAGTGACGGTGTTTATTTTGGAATAATTTGGATGTCAAATGAGCAAAATTCATTCCACGGATTGAGGGCCGATTAAGTGAGTCTTGTCAAAGTGCTTGTTGATTCCCCCCACAGAAGCACTTAACCAAACACTGGAAAACTTGGATTAACATGTCGGTTTATTTACTAAGAATCACAAATAGAAAAAACATGCACATCAGAAGAAGGCCACAAGAAAACTGTTCGGTTTACCATGAGTAATAAATAGAGAAATCTCAGATTGTATAAGTAGCACACAGTGATAATTACAAAACCCAATTTTCCGGATGCTCTCGGAGATTTTAGGACACAAAGGTGCTTGGAAAATGCATGAATAGCACAAAAAAAAAAATCACATTTAATGAAGAACAAGGTCTATATGATCATTTCATGAAGTTCAGATTGTTTTGCTAGCTCCCAGAATGAAGACATTATCTCGAAATTAAACATAAATGCCGTTTAAATAAAAAAAATGAATACTTTTATCATATCAAACTTGAACGCTCCGATTATTGAAAAACTACCGTCTCTCTGTAGACAAATTTAGGGGATTAAAATGAACGACCATACATAGGAAACTATAGCAAACTAAAGGCATACAAAATGGAATGGGACAGAATAATCATGTTGCTACACACAAATGTGGATTATTATTGTGCAAAACAAATTTTGTTTATAAAATGTGTAACATTCATTGATCAAAGGACAAAATCCTGTTTTTATTTACCTTTTTATTTTTTTGATAATGACACTGTCGCCAAAACTTAGGTACATTTACATTTATAAAACATACAAAAGTAAACCTCTTTCTTTGTTAGATTAGAGAAAGTTTAAATGAGAACAACATAGGAGTGCGTTTTGAAGATTTGCTTACACACTATGCACTATTTGAATACTTTGTAATTAGTATTTTAATTTATGAACCAACCCCTTTATAGTTTGTAAATTTTTGACGATCTGAATTAAAAACGATAATTCTCAGAGAAACGTCTTTGGAAAATTATCGGTCGCGCCTCTATATGTGTTAGATTTTAATCACTTTACAGAAAAAGATAATATTTTGACTCGAGGTAAACTTTCTCTGTTGTTAAAGTTACCGCATTTTGTCTCAGGTGGTCTAATATTTCATATAAGTGAAAAGTTTTCAACATAAAGAGAATTTTGGAACAGGTGAAAAATCGGCCAACAATATAAAATGCATGGTACTTGTTTGCCTGGATTATTTAAAATGTTAGTACATTCAAGCTTTATAGTTCCTTTAAACTAGCAGAAATGTGGAAAGAAAATATAGCTCTTTAAAATATTTTTGTTTTATATAAGTTTGTATAGACTAATTCAACTCATCAGAGGTCACGTCGTAGTCAGAATGGGATAAAAGGGGTTATCATTATATCATACAAATTATAGCCTGAAGGTAAGCAGAGCTCAAATAGAGCAAGAGAGGTAATCGGTTGTCAATTATGTAATAGCACTGCATTTTACCATCACGGTTGTATTTTTATAGACGCTATAGTAAACTATTACATGTGTGGTTTTAATTAAATTAATGTTTGTCCTTTTTATTTATGTGTGGCTTAGACTGTTTTGTTTTTTAAAATCATCTTTTAATCATATGCTTGAAAACGGTCTTAGGATCTAGACCGAAACGTTGCGTGTTAATAAATCTAGAGGTTGTTAATCCATAACAATGTGTCTGTTTTCTATACCTACCAGCTTCTAAATGCCACTCAAAGCAGTCATCTTTTAATCGTTTACTTACACAGAAGGATTATTACAATAGACAAGCAAGCAATACTGCCCTTCATGGGAGGGGCACAAGGATGACGATTTAAAATCGATACGTAACTCCATACCTGTAGATCTAAAGCAATAAACACACGAATACATGGGTAATGTGAATTATGGTGCTGCTATAAAGCCAACAAAATCCTTCATATCTTCCACGATTTGTTGGTGCGACATGCATGAGATGTGTTTGAAGGAAATCTCTGGAGATTGGTGCTGTTCTTGAATATCATAATTTGTCAACATTATCGCACTACTATATTTATAAAAAATATTCAGACTGGCACAAGGATGTCGATTAATTGAAACCGATAAAACATCTCATATTCTAGATAAATTTGCCAGAAGCAAGTTATTTAATAGATCCTAATCTCGAGTTGTTATGGGTAACGACAGACATCTCGAGAGAAAGTAATAACTACTTACATAATGTATAAAGTATGTGATAAATACGTAGGAAACAATATATTCGTTATCGTATATACTATGTTTGCTGTAAAAGAATTGCCTTGTAGGGCCACACTTTGTCAGAGTGACTTCATTTCATTTTTTCATATTATGTTTTTTAGAATATTATATTTTTTAATATATAAATAAAATGTAATTGAAACTCGAAATAAAATAACAGTTACAAAAACGTCTTCTATAAAATAACATTCTTTGTTACTTGTATTAATATTTTCAACTGACAGAATTTAAAAGTTTGACAATAATTGGTTTATTTCAAACAGCATATAGGGTTGATACATGACGTTTGTTGTAGGGGTCTGCCGGCCCCATGCTGTCAATCAACAACTACCCCAGTGTGTTCACAGCATACAAACAGTTTAATCTCAAAGTTAATTTCTGCTGTGTTATTGTGCCAAGTTTGACAGATTTCCGATATTCATGGTTGTGGAAAAATGACAAAATCGACAAATGACAGCCTTGTGAAAGAGCTTTCAAAGATATTAACGCCTAAATACAAAGCCGCGCTGCAACAACCGCACTCCGCGAACTATACTCCCCGGGAAATGTTTTATTCCAACTCCCGGCCTTCATTTTGCCTCAGGCCATTTTAGGCGAAATTGAACGCGAATTATAAAAATATGACGGTTTGACTCTCTCAAGAACACAGTTCGTGTCCCCAAAGCATTATTAATAGCTAGCGCATTTTATCCTTTCAGACAACACTGATCGCTTATGGAGTGAATATTTCAACTGCACAAGTTATTTCGCTATACAGTGTAGAAATAAATGGTAAAATCCACACTTTAGAATTTTTTTAAATTTAAATAGTTCAAGTAAAAATCATACCTGTTAATTATGCTTAAAATAAACAATATACCTTATAAATACCCTCGTCATTATTGTTTTATTTTGTTTTTCTATACAGATCCTGCATGTATGACTTCCTTGCTACTTCACCTTCAGCCTCGAATTATCAGTATAGACACTAATTAGAACCGGACACAAACTGTTCCATCCACATAACTCAAGCGTAGGTCAACCATAAGATTCAGTATGTCTGGATAAAGCAATTTGTATTTTTTTGAAAAAATGGATGCAATTAAGTCGTAGTTTTAGGATCCTAAAATCCGGTATGTGCGAATTGGGCTATTATGGTCAAATATAGGCTATTTAATGTAACTAAAATTTTAGTTTAAAACTCATGTCATATCTGGAACGTTTTAATCTTACGATACAAACTTCATATTTCAAGAGAAGAGCCAATCATGTATTCAACTTTCGTCATTCTTGCTGTTTATTTGTTCATTTATTCGGTTTGTACTACAGGTAATATTTCAAAACGGGCACTCTATCTGCATTTATAATGTGTTTGTAGAACAAAAAAACTATATCAAGATATCGTTTTTATATTCAAGTAAACGAACATGTCTCATTTTATAATTTCTCATTTTGACTTTATAATCAGTAACATTTAAAGAATATTCTGCGAATGGGCCAAGACTCCGAAGATTTGTGATGCTGGGTTATGTCCCTTGAACCTCATTTCGACCAATGTGAGGAACAGTTGTGTTATTAGCTGATATACAAGTAGTGTAATTCGGAACACAGGGAATTCCATATGCTCGTCGTTTCCATGTTTAAGTTTGTTCACAGGGATGCAAACAAGTTAAAACCCAAATACGTGCCAACAATTGTTGGACACCTTGGAACTGACATTTGTCGACTCCAACGAACGAAGAGCTGAACATTCGATATATTGATTAAGTTTGTAAATATGTAGGCAAAACAGAATAACACAATATTTACAACTGTCAAAGATATTTCCCCAAATAAATCATTGGTTCTCTTTAGAAAACGAAATATATATAGAAATTGGAATGACTTGAGTGATTTAAGTATATCTGTAATGGCATGGCCACACTACAGGTCTGGGAGTTCTCTGAGATGTTATTATACGTGTAGATTGTGTTCAGTGATGAGATTAATACCTGCTCCTGCCATAATGTTATTCAGGCTCGATGATTACATTGGTGGTAGCGGCTGTCGAAGGTTCTCTCTGTCTACCCTGGAACATGCCACTTCATCCGCCCCAGTTGGCAACCATCGCAAACCAAATTACCGAGCAATTCATTTCTACTTAACAGAGTTCGTCATGTAGCTGGTCCAATGTCTCCAGCCAATTTCTCCACAATTAGCTGGTTTGTAGACGGGAAACGCCACGGAGACCAGTAGCCTACCACTTTCTTCCTGCTCGTCCACGAACACAGATTAAACGCTCGGCTGAGATTGGATATTACATGGTTGTTCTCAATTCAGGGGAAAATGAAAAAATCTGTGCCACCTAATTGTATTTGATGCATCATTACACCATTTACATGAGAAAAGACCTAATCTTGATTTCATTAGAACCGGGCCAGGATGGACGGGTATCCGAGACTGTATAGACGATCTCTCCGATAGTTAGACAGTCATTGTCAGTCTCTTAATGGCTATTCAGTTCTGAGCAGGAACAGCCAATTAAGATATACGTTGATCAGCATAAACTTGTTTATCAGAGGCATACATATTTCAGTATAATTATACATTATATGTCATGCACACGGTCCGATAATATACACAAAAGGCGTGTTGACATACACAGCATGCATTGTAATTCTAAACACACTGCCGAAATGTATGTTTAACAATTTTATGACTTCTTTCATAACTGTAAACATTGGTAACACCAGAGGCTTAATATGAGACATATACATATGTCAATTGGCTGCTTTTTAGGGCACATTTGGTTTTAATTAGAAAACACTAACGGACATAAACAGAAACATTTTCAATGTACAAACTTGTGGTTTTATTTTTGCAGAACAATTGAGATTATATAAATTTTACCTTTATATACGAGTCGCCATATTGAGTTCTATAAAAAAACTTTAGAGCATATTAAAGATCGAGTTTTTCTTCTGTTGATGACCATTTGTACATGAATGTCATCACTAAGCCCAGTGGGATGTATTGATAAGTCGCGTAGACACACACATTTGTAATTACACTAACAGTTGTTTATAAAAAAGTTGAGACAGACAGGTGACTTGCATTGAACTTATGCTTTGTTCGTGGGGCTGCAATTATACAGCAAATCGCCTGATTTTCTAGGTGTTTAAAAGTGACAGAAATTATTGTTTTGAAACTGTGCATTGCTTAAAACAGTAATGTAATAAAGTATAATTGAGTTTATGCATGCACGCCATGGCTTTTTTTTAATTACGTCTTTAGAAGGTTGTCAGATGGTATAAAATATCAATACATTGAAGAACTCTGGTAACAATAGAAAATGAGCTAAACAGTATATTTGGAAAGTTTTAGGGATGTACTTAGGAGGTTTTGTCATCGGTTATATGTTTTATCTATATGTAAAGTGATCGTTTTCAAAACGTCTTCATTTGAAATGACCAGACAGCATTTGAAATAGTTCGGGAGCTATCGCAGTTATACCATGTTCTATTTAAAAACAAGTGTAGCCCCACGGGTATTTAACCCGCCACTGACAGTGACAGTCTTGGCTAATGTTGAGGATTTGGTGCCTGAGTTGGGTTTTTGGTTGCTGGCTAGGGCGGTTGGTTCTTGACTAGAGTTGCTGGTTCCTGACTAGGGCTGTTGGTCCCTGACTAAGGATGTTGGTTCTTGACTAGAGTTGCTGGTTTCCGACTAGGGCTTTTGGTTCCAGACGAGGGCTATTGGTTTCTTACTTGGGATTCTGGTTCCTGACGACTGTTAGTTTCTGATTAGGGTCACTGGTTTCTGACTAGGGTTGTTGGTTCTTGACGAGGGTTATTGGTTTCTAACTTGGTCTGTTGGTTCCCGCTATGTAGGTTGGTTCCTGGCTAGAGTTGCTGGTTCCTGACTAGAGTTGTTGGTTCCTGACAAGAGTTGTTGGTCCCTGATTTGGGTTGTTGGTTCCTGACTAGTGCTGTTGGTTTCTGACTATAGTTGCTGGTCTCTGATTTGGGTTGTTGGATCCTGACTACTGCTAATTGATTCCTGACTAAGGCTGTTGGTTCCTGACTGGAGTCATTGGCTCCATTCGCACGCATGCAGCAAACACCATTTTCGGAAAAGAATATGTTCTTACTATAGTGTAACTGTGTCCCCCCCCCCATGTAATGGTCACTTTTTAAACTTGAATATATTATTTAAACTTAGTAGTGCTTTCACATTTTTTCCATATCGTTGAGTAGCAGTCTTACTCAAATACGGCGAAAAATGCTGTAACACACATTTTGGTTTTTTGAATTGCAACGTTATGTTTTTCCTATTCATTCTTGCAGTATAGGCAACACGTGGCCTGTTGTGCTATACTTTAATTATACATCGCCATGCAAGCTAAACAGTATTTATGTAGAATGAGACCCATACCTAGTTGAGTGATGGGTTTTTTGTAATGGAGTGTTGATTTTTCTACGTCTGTTTTTACTCGGTTTGTCCGAGTAATCGGATGAGTTGAAGGTATGAACCTGTCACTCAGTCGCTCGATATTCTACCCAGGAAATTTCTTAGCCAAAAACGTTTGTTCAATCGACCGGTGGAGGCTACTGTTACATAGTAAATACTCGAACAATGTGCTAACGGAATCTCGCTATCAGGTCGTCCAAAACCCCGCGACAGTCATCCTGAAACGACCACCAGACAACCCTAGGTTATCAGCCAGCATCCACCATAGGACTTGTACCCACATGCCTAACAAAGAATTCACTATACTCACAATGATAGCTCTATATAGTGTCGAATGGTCAAATCCGTTTAAGATTGGATTTTTCCAGCTGAATAAAGCTATATCTGCCAATATTCCTTTTCACAAGCGGGATATTCAATTTAATATCCGTTGCACAACATGATATGCAAATAAACGACAACTGTTTCTGCAGGGGTTTTTTTGTTCCGTTTTTTGATTATGCAACTTCATATATTGTATCAATCTAATTAAAATCAGATTGAGCTGCAGGGGCCCGTGGCTGTGGTTCAGTGGTAAGCGTACCAAACTAGACCAACTGTCGATCCTCATTCGATGTAACGGGCCCTCCAGTGGATCACAGCCCTCGGGTATACCTGGGAGTACACTAAATCACTCAGACAATCACGGTGGTCATTTTTATAGGGTTCATCTAGGTTTTCCATAGTATTCATGGCAGACAGAGCGAGAAGTGAACGACCCGTCGTCATTTAAATGAAAATAGCGACGCTAATCTCTCAACTAATTAATAAATAAATCAATCAATCAATCAAACAAGAGCTAATCCTCTACTGATAAATTGCAATTTATCTCATATTAAAACAAAGACTAGTCAAAAAGTGCACAAAATATGTTGAGGTTGTTATTTTTATTATTGACCTTGTTTAAAGCCTCTGTTTGATATTGCTTCTGTTAGTATAACCCGTCTTTACAACTTCAATTGTTCTCCAACTGTATATATACCTGAATGTTGTACTCTACCTTCCCATATCTTGAAAATGGAATAAGAATTTTCCGAAAGCTTGATTGCCAAAATGTACAAGTTATTTGTCGTTATTATTTCAATAACCCGTCTCGTGCACTAACACTGACTGTATTAATATCGAGGGTTCCAGTATACCGGTCCACGGACCTATATCGAATGTATAAAATAGCCCTGTCTCCACAAAGCATTTTAGTGGTAGTTGACACCTCATGTGTTAAATTCACGTCAGTTAATTCCTAATGCCTAAACTTTATTTTAAGTGAATATATAGAGAGTAAATAGTTGTTCCAGAATCCTGTTTCTCTTTGTTATTTTGGTTGCATCTAATGAATGGGTTTAGAATGTGACTAAAGTGGAACATTAATATGGAACATACTTTAATACATCAGTATGATTAATATATATCATTGTCTTTAATATTGAACAAAGAACACGAATTGCAGTTCAACCACTTCATTTGTAACAGCACACATATAATTGCCTCTTCTGTCAATGTGAAAAACCAAGAATAACGCAACACTGTAGACACGGTCAACAGCTCAAATAAAGAGATGTCAGTAGATAATTACTCACCGGCATTTCAACTAATACAATATAAATGGATTTGCTAATGTTTCATTCAGGATATTTCCTTTACGATTGTCGTTCTGGAGAAGTGATCTGAGATTTAGCTAATGTGTTTTTTAAGAACACTCGGACATGTTTCAATGGTTTTAACCAAGGCGCTTATCTAACTTTTACTCGAAAACCAGCTTTCGTTCGCCTGGTGAAGGTAGACTCAAGTATCCATTCCAATCATCAATATTAAACAAAATTTAATATGAAAAAGTCCAAAGAGTTTTTGAGGCTTTGAGTTTGTGGTAGACCACATCATAATTCAGACAGAAATGACAATGTTTGATATCGATCGCTTCAAGTTTAAAATCTTACCTAATCAAAGCGCAAACACTTCTGCTAACAACACTTCACAGGTAACAGGTTTGTTCTTCATCAATATTGACTCATATTGAACGATGTGTCTGAGGCATATCGCCATTGAACCTCAGTTGACGACTGACGTGCACGCGACATGGTCGTAATTCCTCAGATGCTAGAGGCATCCCTCCAACCACTCAAAAGATACAAAGACGTGTCAACTTAGACAACAGATTAAGTGTACGGTCTTCTGTCTTTCTTAACATTTTAATCGCTCTAATATTCTACAGATTGACTAAACTTCAGACCAGTAAGAAATAAATTATGCAAAAATTCCATTTAATAATATATGTTAATAGACTGTTCTATATGTTAAAATCTTAAGTTTTTTTTATTCTATCAAGTATCTCGTATAAAAACATATGCTAAACCCGGCTAATGTATTACCTTTGTGATAACGCACGCAAGTGCTAGTTAACAAACTTTTGAAACAGTTATTCATTTTCAGCTACAAACTTCAGTACCACACATTCACACGGAGTGTTCTAAGACCGATGAAAACTTAAAAGACAAGAATTCTTATAACAAGCTTAAAAGCCGTCATATCGTATCAGGGCCACACCAGGGCATATCCCATACCCTCTATATCCCAGACATGTTTCCCTTGTAAAACAACATTAAGGTATTAACCCTCGGTGGACCACCCCAAATAGGGTATGTATCTGACTATTTTACATGTGCACCCTCCTTTCAAACGTATGCACGGAAGGATAATGTCGCTAGACGAAGGTACAATCTCAGTATGAAATCTTTTTTAAAAGTGGCAAATATCTAGGTTGCCTTTTTTAGACGGCGAAAATCCCAGAAGGCTATTGCGTAAGATTCCTTACTGGACACATGAGAATGTTTTTGAAAGAAATCTTAATATCCAATGAGGGAACAATTATGAATGGTCAATATGTGGGGAGCAAACGAGAACAATATGTACCTTATATGTCATTATATTGATATGTTCCTAGTAAACTACATTATTGTCTTCAAGGAAGGTATATGGCATTTACAAATCTGGATTTCCGGTTATTTAACTTTAAAATTTCTTGAATTCAAAAAAGGAGGTGTTTATATTGTGCAACCGTTTTAAGAACCCCCAAAAACCTTTTAAAAATATATATCCATCATTTAAACTGAGAGATATCTGAAATCGACGATGAGTTTATTCTTACATAGAAAGTGAACAGGTTGATAAAAAAAATAATACATTTAAAGATCTAAACTTAAAATATTGAAATATAACAAAATATTCGTTTTTGAGGTAACACTTCTTTTGTTTTGAGCAAATTTTAGTTAAGATAATTCTTCCGGGGATCGAACCCACGATGTTTGGAGTCCGGCATCACATCTTTTTTGTGTCGTTTTGAAAGTGAATAATTAAAACATTTTTGTTATTTGGAGTAAAACATTCTATAGGAGTAAAACGAAAATTCCGTTAATATTTACTTTCTAGACGGATACAAAAAATATTTCATTTAAATATAGAATTGTATCTTCCTACTCAATTCATTTTTCAAAGTATATAAGTCACTATAGATGATCTAATAAACCTATAAATCCCAAACCTACACTGATTTTAGGTGTTTTGTATATGGGACAAGGAAGGGATTTAACAAACGGTAGTCTGACGAGGAATTATTTAGTATTGTAATAGAAAAAATATAATAACGGTCCAGAGTAGGGGTGACATATAAATACAAGGATCATCGTTCGCGTAATCTTAACCTTAACAGTTGTATGCAACACTTACATCACAAATTACGCCCAGTCTTTTCGTTATATCGAAGACCAGTTTACGACACGGGGCATTTTGTGGTGCGGGCATGCTGGCACGAATTGAACCCCCTTCACGATTGGTCATTTCACACCTCTTTGTGGTTCGTCTCAAGTCCATGGATTTTCAGATACCTGTGTTCCGACAATGCAGGTGGCCCGCGCACTATACAGAGGTACCCATTAATTTTTAAAATACATTTCAATTTTAAAGGGAACTAAATGAATGCTATCTTGTCTTAACGAGCTCTTAGAGATTACTTGGTTGGTCAGTGTGTGTCGACTCAAGTGGTCCTCGATGTCAGGATACTTCCCGTGACCACCCCTAACCCGACACACAGGTACTCTAACCGCCACACCAGCTGGGTGACCAGGGCACTTGTCAAGAAACTTCACCATGTATGTCCAAAACCGGCCCAACAGGAAAACAAAGAATCGAGAAGTACAGATGTCTTTTCTTTATTATGTGCTGTTTTCTAGAGTACCTATAATAATAGGAGGTGTTTTCTGATCAAGTTGTCAATCCCAGTTTCCGCTTTGAAGATTACTAAGATTTTAAACAAATCCCAAAATTAATAGGCTTTCTGGTTTGGAGCATAACTGCTTCATGGTTCTGTTAATTGGCTTACGATTTTATGCTCCGTAATAATAATATATATTAATATTTAAAAAAAAAAAAATCAGATACGAAAACATTTATAATTTTACTTAAAATTGTTAGAATTAGTTAATATCAAAACAAATGTGTATCGAGAATCTCATAAAGGAAAGCACCTATATGTATGGAAAAAACCAATATAGAGATCTCAAAGGCGACGGGGATTATTCCTGCTGAAGCTATGAAAAGAAATTATAGATGTACTGAGGATAGTTTGAATCTATTCACGTCTAGTTGTTCACAAATTTACAGTTCTATTACCGTTTCTATATTCTTTTAACAAATCAGTATATTGATCAGGGTAGGCTCTGTTTATCGATCACTAATCGATTAGCTGTCAAGCCACATAACTGCCTGGGCCTTTCATACAAACACATCTGTGAAACCTTTCCAGACAACTACAATAAAACATGGTTGAACACAACATATAACAGGCAGTTCCCAGCTAATGTCTGATACCAGGTGTTTCTCATCAACACTTTATGGGACATTCTACCACACGACCAGTTTACTTACAGACAAAATATAAAACCCAAATGTCTTACGCCACACTAGTTGTCACTCATTTTCTTATGCACGGTGATAGCACTGCAATATAAGTTCGTGTTATTCCAGTATTTTTTTAGTCTTTCTAAATCAGCTGACCTTGTTATGCGTGATGTGTTTCTTTCTCGAATGGCCTTCGAGCAAATAAAAAACAACAACAAAATGGTTCAAGACATTGTATCAAAAACAACAAAATTTTTATGAAAGTTTACACCGTAACATACTTCGTTCAGATCAATGCCTCGAGAGCTTGATCACTTATCATCGTGAAAAAATATTGAACACAAGCAATTTAAACGGCATTATATGGCAAACAAGTTCGAATCTGGTGGTCTACATACTCGTTAGAAAGTTTCTTTAAAACCGCACGACTTAAACCCCCTGATGTTGAGGCAGTCCTGAAAATGGTTAAGTTGATCGATAAATGATCATCAGTTTCAACAGATAACAATGAAAATGATGGCGAGGATGGCCATAATATTAAACTGATGACATGGATGACTATGGGTTTCAACTGATGAAAATTAATATGAGTTTGACCTGATGACAAGATCGACCATGATATTCAACTGATGGCAATGACGACCAAGCGTTACAACTGATGACATGGATGACTATGGGTTTCAACTGATGAAAATTAATATGAGTTTGACCTGATGACAAGGCCGACTATGAGATTTTACTGGCGGCAAGGGTTACCACATTGAATTGATGGCAAGGATCATGAGATTCAACCGATGACAAGGATCATGAGGTTGACTTGATGACAATGAGGCTAAACTGATGTCTACGGCCATGAGGTTGAACTGATGACAATGAGGCTAAACTGATGTCTACGGCCATGAGGTTGAACTGATGTCAATGAGGCTAAACTGATGTCTACGGCCATGAGGTTGAACTGGTGACCATGAGGCTAAACTGATGTCTACGGCCATGAGTTTGAACTGATGAAGATGAGGCTAAACTGATGGCTTCGGCCATGAGGTTGAACTGATGACGATGAGGCTAAACTGATGTCTACGGCCATGAGTTTAAACTGATGAAGATGAGGCTAAACTGATGGCTTCGGCCATGAGGTTGACCTGATGACAATGAGGCTAAACACCATGAGTTTGAACTGATGACAATGACAATGAGGCTAAACTGATGTCTACGGCCATGAGGTTGAACTCATGGAAATTACTATGGGATTGAACTGATATTATAAGTGTGGGGGTACACCGATGAAAAATAACAATGATATTGAAAAACATTAATGACCATGAGTTTGAACTAATGACAATGATTACTAGTTTTAAACAAAGCTAGACTTTGAGTTTGAACCGATGACAAAAACTGTGAGATTCAACTATTGCGAATACCAATGAGTATGAAGGAGTAACAATCAAATAGAACTCCTGATAGTAGACATCAGCTCGAACAGATTTCAACGAACTTGGGTTTGACCTCAATAATGACACCATGGAACTCATGAACAAATGTCATGTTTGATTTAATGTCAAGATGATGTGTTTTAACTGAATACAAGACCATGAGTTTGTTAGGGGAATTAAAATGACAAAAAGGAAGCTGTCATAATAGAATGAAAACGAAAGCAGGAAATGAAATGAAAGTAGGAAATTAGTGCAAAGATGGATTTGTTGCAATGGAAATGAAAACGAAGGTATGAAATTAATAAGAAGTTAGATTTGTTGAAATTAACATAAAGGTAGACCAACGGAAATGCACTTAAATGTAAACCCAAGGAAATAAAAACAGAGATAGACCCGATGAAATGAACATAAAGGTAGACCCAAAGAAATGAACATAAAGGTAGACCAAGGAAATAAAGATAGAATTAGACCCACTGAAATGATCACGAAGCTATAAAGTGAGTAAGGACTTGGATGTATTTAAAAAAAAAAAAAAAAAGTACACCTATGACAATCAAAATAAAATTGATTGACTGATTGGTGTTTAAAGCCGTGTCCGAGGTATTTAACTTATACGGCGGTTGTGTATCCAAATGTTATTGTTACACTAACACAACCATAAATGTGAATTGTTTTACTCTATTGGAAGATTAATGTTCCTCCAGGGATAATTAAAGCAGTATGTCTATACTTGAAACATACTATACCCTAAGCTAGAGGGCACAATAACAGAAGATAAATGGAAATAAACGATAACATGAAAATGAAAAAGAAAATTAAACATGAGAAAAAACATTAAAAATGAAGGAAGAAAATAAACAAGAATGATCACCCATATAACTCAACATAAAAGTAAACCAAGGAAAATTAAAACCAAGGTAGAAAATGAGCAATAATTTAGACAGATGAAAAAATTAAGGTAGACCAATGAAAATGACCAAAAGTAGAAAATTAGCGTGAAGGTAAACGCATGGAAATAAAAATTAAGGTAGACCCATATAAATGAACACGGAGATAGGAAATTAACAAGAAGTCAAATATGTGGAAATTAATGCTAAAAGAGATCCATGGAAATAGATAATGAACTGGCAGGTAGGGAATAAGCACCAAGTTTAATATACATGCTTGGAAATAAATATATAGGAAGATACATGGAATTGAACACGAAGGTAGGAAATCAGCGACAAGTTAAATGCCTGGAAATATACATTAAGATAGACACATAGAAGAGAACAAGAAGGTAGGAAATAAGCGACAAGTTTAATGCCTGGAAATATACATTAAGATAGACACATGGAAGAGAACAAGAAGGTAGGAAATAAGCGACAAGTTAAATGCCTGGAAATATACATTAAAGTGAACAAGAAGGTTATGAAATCTGCGACAAGGTTGATGCCCGGAAAAACATCAAATTAGACCTATGGAAGTGAACAAGAAGGTAAGAAATAAGCGACAAGTTTGATGCCCGGAAATAAAGGTTAGGGTAGACACATGTAAATGAAAAAGAAATAAGAATATGAGCAATAAGTTTGCTTCTTTAAAAAAAACCTCATAAATGTTGACCCATAGAAAGAACTAAAAGGTAGGAAATGAGTACAAATATGTGGAAATTAATGTTAAAAGAGATCCATGGAAATAGGCATTGAGCAGGATCAAGTCAGTTTTCTTGAAAAAGGGAGACCCATTTTTAATGAACATTAAGGTGGGGACCGATATAAAGGACAATTAATACAACCCCCATGAAAATGACCATGAAAGTAGGAAAGGGGTAAATAGTTAGATGCGTTGAAATAAACGTTAAGTTTCACTCATGGAAATTATAAATATGTAGGTCAAGATATAAAAACCAAACTTATGAGAATATTTTTGTCTGTTTTATAATTGCCCAGGGTGATATTTCTCATACATGACGAATAGTAGTTCATCTCTAACTCTGCCTTACTTTATACTGCGGGAAACCCGAGAAACCTGGTTAATACTCATGTGAGTCCCTTCTACGTGTGATGTCCTCGGTGAGATTTAAGGACGTGAGGGAAACATGCAGGAGGATCAGCAGTCCAACAATCTAACCACTGAGCCACGGTCTCAGACAATGAAATGGAAGTAAGTGAATCCAAGCACTGGTGAATCTTATAACAAATTCAAAGGATGAGTTTTAGAACCGAAAAGTTTGACCATCAGAACATGATCAAACGATAACAATCCTACCATTGCTTGTCTCTATAGTATAAATAGTGTTAAAGAAGAAATGGGACAAAATCTTAGAAAGATTACTGTTGTGGCTTCAGGGAGGGTATGAAGAAGTGGGTATAAATCAGTGGTGTTTAAAAAGAAGACACACATGGCGATCTAGTAATTGAGGTTGGCACTTCTGATTGACAGACTCAAGTGGAGAATTGACTGAATCAGATTAAATTGCAACCCTACTCGAAATCTAGTTTGCACACAGTAGCACGAGCTTTATCCCGCCATTTAATTGGCAGTCATACCGTTACACGAGCCAAGGCTCCAAAAATAGAGGCTAGCACCAAATAGACAGTTGACTTGATACAAATTCGAAGTCTCCCCCAATATCCGAGCAAAATTAACTTTACTTTTTTGTCTGTTTTAAGGACTGGATTAGTTTGCTGGCTTTTCGTCTCGCGTGACCTCAGTTTTAATCCTTCGAGTTGTATGTGTTCTGACTGAAGGTAAGAACTAGGGAAGGGCTGAGTATGTATATAGCTATTAAGTTATCACCGACACCTATAGGGCGAGTTTCTACATTCTAATATATGACACTTCAATAGGTGTCAAAACGACAACAGTCAACATTTACAGTCTATATGCTCTTTCTATTGATCCCACTGGCCTAAGGGGTAAAAAATAAATATACAAAATATATTTATACCATCCAGCTAGTACTGATACGTCAGTCAATTTTGTATGGTGGGCTATAGGCATTGATATGCTCAAAGCCAATTTTCACAGAAGTCTTCGCTATAAGTAATTTATACTTATGGTAAAAGCACAAATTTAGCATTTGTAAACATAAACGATAATTATTGTTTAAGAGTCTTTCTTAGGTATAAAGAATAAAAAAAAGAAAGTGCAGGAATCATTTGATTTATATGGAAATATTCAACTGATTTGTCATGTGGAGTTGAAAAGAAACTTTCCCAGTGCGAAAATTTTAGAAATGTCTGATTAACACTTAAATGTTTAAACCTACCAAAAACTGTAAAGAACTGAACATTAGTTAATTCTGATGGTCATTATTATGCTATATTACTGTATTTGTATTTGTAAGTCCCTAAACCCCAACAAAACAAACTCTGAAAAAACGCAATGTCGATTTTATATCATTATTAGTTACCCTTAAAAAATGAACCCGAACCGTTTGGATCCTACAATGTAGAAGCTACGGTATAATACATATATATATGCTTTTTATGAATTGTTTTCTGTCCTCATTTTTCCTATGTTTTTACAACAATTGCCAGTCTTTGTGCAGATGGATTTAGATACAGATCCTAGACAGTCCCGTGTACGAGTTGGTTGCTGTGTACTCGTTCGTTGTCCGTGTCAAGTGCTCACTGTAGCACCCTCAACCTATCTCCCACTTAGCAGGGCAAAATGGTCCCATTAAAAAATGAGAAATTTTATCTTTCATTCAGTTTCACGCTTTCTTTTCCGAGAGATAGAACGGAGCAGTTCTCTAGTGGATATTTTTTATTCATGGATACGTTTAAAGTGACGAAAAACGTAAGTTATTTATTTATTATAAATGAAAATAGCCCTTGGCGGCAAACAATTTCCTTTATTTGACATCTGTCTCTGTTTAATGATTCTGTGTCTAAGTCACTCTATCTTTTGATTTGGAAAAACTAAAAAAAAAAAAAAAAACACCTCACAAAAACAATAAACGTGTGTTAAAAATTTTCAATTTTTAATGTAGTCATAGTGATTTGGTATACTTGAGGTCTCCTTTCGTTAGCCTCGAATGTTCACAAAGTTGCTGAACCAAACTCTCAATTGATCAAGACATTATGAAGATAGTTGACAAGATCATAATAAATACCTATTTTATAGGATTCAGCTAAAACCATGCATCGTCGGAACAATTGTATTGATTTACTTAGACCACTTCTAATAAACAATATAAACAAATCCACTTTTCTGACAGCGTTTATGCATTTCTTTACTTATTAATTTAAAAGTTAGCTTAATTTTTACATTACACTAAACAGCCTAGTCTAGTCTAGGAATAGTCTAATGGCAAAATAAGACATTGTGATGCTCGCATTTGGTAATGCTAGCATTTTGTAATGCTCGCATTATTCCTGTGTTTTTAAGTTCATATTCCGTGTTTATATTCTCTGTCTTATGAACATGACCATGAAGGGACGCAAAAATAACAGTTGAATCTTTCTAACTGTATACTGAATACTGTTAAACAGCATTCTTTATCGCGTTTATGAAACTTTTGCGATTTATCCTAATAAATCGCGCAAATTCCACGCAGGCAAAAAGAAACATGTTATGACAGCGGGGGCATGAAATTGACCACAATGAGAACGACTGATAAAGTGCATGAGCGATGGGGTCTCGTCATTCGTACACGTTTAATGGTTTCACCGTGTAAACTCTATACATATGCAGCTAAATTTCGCTGAATTTCATGTGTAAAGAAACTGTTTACTATACTAACAACCAATAAGAAGGTCAATTTCTTCGTATTTTGTTTACAATTACTGAATGTTACCAGGATTTTCACTTTTAAGATGAAAACAACAGCATTGGTCTTGCATGATAAGATATTATGTTCGGATCGTTCGGCTCAATAATACATCCCAATGCGTCAGTTTATAATGTAACATTGCCGGCTTTGTTTTACAGGAGGTAATATGGTGTATGCCTGAGTACTGATACAAACAGCATTAAAAACTTATCAAGCTAAGATATATCAAGTCCCCAACTTTACCCATTGTTGGAATCTAAGCATATAAACGAGCATAACAGATTATTTAGTTTCGTTGCTATCGATAAACGGTCATTGTTTAACCTTTTTGATACCCCCTCCTGTTTGCAGCGTTGATTTTTAAATTATGGATTTTATAAATAGGTAAGGTATAAGATGATGAAATTTAGTGAGTAAAATCATTGCAGAGTTTTTTTTATTTCCCTATCCGTTGAACGCTATAATTTGCGATATGTATGTTTTCCTACTACTATAGAAATCATATTTTTCGCTCACGTATATAATTATTGTAGAAAAATAACAATGACAACACCAATTTTTTAATAATATTTTTGTTTATAAACTTGATATTTCACATTTGAGGATATTTTGTCTTATTTAAGTCTTTGATTTAATAACTGCATGGTAGTTTCTTCGTTGACATTATACGTCTTTAAATTCAGCATTAAACGTATTTGTTGATTCTAATTATTCATTTTCTGAAATGGTTTACTAAAATTACAATAAACGAATTTAGTTCAGCTAATATACTGGGTTAACTTCTTTGTTTTGAATTGCATGGTCGCGTGCGAGATTTTCTGAATTTTGAACAAATTGTCCCAGATTAAACTTCAACCGCTTTATTTATTCAATACATATTACTAATAAAAAAAAAAAATAAAAAAAATAAAATCTCATTAGATGATTTTTTCCAAGGTTTCTCTTTGAGTGGTCCATGATTGAAGCTAGCTTAAAAGAAATTAACAAAGACTACTTTTCATATGCGTATGAAAAATATATATAAATATATATATATATATATATATATACCAAATCAAGGATTGGTATTTATTTTCACACGGTAAAATACTACGAAAGAAAAGTTAGAGGCTGTTTCATTGTTTGGATATTGACCAATAGTTGGCCAAATAATTTTTCAATTAAAAAAAAAGAAAATTAAACTGGCGTACCTATCTGACCTGGACTATATATGTAGTAAGTTTACGTAATCTAAACTACATAAAAAAACTTTCAGTTTCACGGAGCATTGTAGCTTGCTCTTTTTTCTTGTGAAATAAAATGTATAAACCGAATGTGTTTAATGTGCAAAAATAGCCAGATCAGAGCTCTCCGCCCTTGTATAGACGTCAAAATATTAAGTTGAGTTTATTCAGTATACTTTCTCCTTTAAAATATGAGGTTTATTGTAGCCTCGTCGTGGTCTTTATTGTGCTTTAGCAGTCACACAAACTGTCCTATGAACGTATATAGTGAGATCTAACGATACATTCAATGAAGCTGTACTTTTCTTTCAATCGAATTGTAAGTGAAATCGTTTAGTGAACATTATGACATATTAAACATGGGTGTTGGTCTTAATTGAGCAACGGATTAAACGAAATTAAAATTTCATATATGAATTGATCGGTTGTTGAACGATTATGTTAGGAAAGGTTTAAATGGATTCCCGGATAAAAGGAAACGTGTAAAGTGGAGAAAGTAGCAAAAATTAGCTTAAATGTTCCATTGATGATAGGGTTATTGGTCCTCCCTCAGAGCCGTAAATACACAGCCCCGGGGCACAAAACACTCCCAGACTGACAAATGGACGCACAAGTGGGCACCGGAATAATAAAACTCCTTAAAACTACAACCGTGAATTTAGCCGTCCTCGTATGTATCTTTAGGTTGTGTAAAAAGTATTTTGTGTTTAACTTGCAGCTGTACTCCCCAACAACATGGTTGCCAGTTGTATGTAAAATAGCTTTACTTCACAAGACTTTCGTCTTATTTTGAGGGCCATTAGGTCCTCGGATTTTGTCGTTGTCTTACAATACTTTTTTGTATTAATTATTTCATTATATAATACACATTGTTGTCTCACATACTCCGGAACAGATTTAAACACAAAAATTCAGCTTGATATTAATGTAAGGCTGTGGATGGTATCATCTTAAAATCGAGAGAAAACCCTATTGTGCAGCATCAAATACTATTATTTAAAAAAAGAAAATCTACAAAAAAACATACGCAAGCAAAATAACAACAGCGACACACAAAAACATCAGTCAGAAAATATATTGTGATTTTCTATATGTTTTTGAGTGATAGTCAAGGGTAACTGGATGTTAATACTTAATTTATAATGTTGACTAAGCAGTGAGTAATGATCCATATACTCTTGATCAAAAAGTATCCTCAGACTCTTATTTAATAATTATTTACAACTCGACTAGTAACAGATCCGATCAATTATTTTTAAACGATGAATATCTCAGCTTTCAAAATGACAAAAAAAAAAGGGTTGAAGTGAAAGCGACATACAGAATGCACGAATGCCTGAGTCTCTACATGTAACCAAATACACTTGGGCGCAATTCTTTGTATGTCTGGTTTAATTTCGAAGTATACATTTGATCAAAATGTCGGCATTTTGTTCCGTTTATTAAATATAGGCATCGGGAATTTTGTCAGCAAGTGTATTTAAAGCAATTATAAAAAATAAATAATTTTAAGTGCGATTGAATTTAGGTATCTGGAATTTTATTTTTTTTGTATAGCTTTTTTCTGTTTAGGCATGGAGCTTTAATGTATTTTCTGGCATTTGATTTGCTTGATAACGAATACACATCGACACGCTGTACCTAAATAATGAGAAAGTCCAATTAGGAAAATCTTATACCTGAGTGCAATGATATCATCTTTAAAATGACACTAAAATAAATGACCATTACCGACTGTCGGCCACGGGCGGGTTGCGCATGCGCTTTTAAATTTTATCCTCTTTTAAAAGTCTATCACTAATTGTAGTGACTAATAATCGTTTGAACAAATGACCCCTGCAGTGTTAGTAATAACCCGAAAAGAGTGCCTTTAATCATCGACATTATAAGTCGTTTTTATTTTTATTTAGTACAGACGTAAGTAATATGTTTTTGCTTAAAACAGTATTGTACATAAAGCAGGTAGACTATTCTAACGCAGTTTCATCATTCTTATTTTCTAGCGTAAACGCGTTTCATTAATTTAAAGAGACGGATTAAATCAGTGTTTATACCCCCTATGTATTGTACAAACTATGATCTTAACACAAATATTTCGCAAATATATCAACATATTGGGAAAATAGCAAAATAAAATCGATCATAATAAAAGACAAAAATCAATGCTTTTACGAAACAGATGGAACTAAAGCTTATTTAATTTTTTTTTTAAATTATTAGAGAAAAAAGCTTATGCGGTAACATTCACTAATTTAATAAGGTAAATTGTCCAGTATATTTGCGGGTAACTTATGAACATACACCAGAGGAAATGTAAGATCCCTACAAATGTATTTTAGGCCGAATTGGTTTTAAGACAAGTAACTCGATTTTGAGCGAGAAAGGCATTTTTTAAAATCTTGCTCTATTTGAGTATTACGGAGCGAATATATATATATATATATTAGTGAATCTTTTAACGCATTATTTATTCAAACACGTTTCAAAGATTAAAATTTTAATTCATCTATGTTAACCACTTAAACGACGCTATAAGATTAAGTACAGATGGAAGAAATTCATTCAAATGTATTAAACTTTGTCTGTTATCCTTTTTTTTTTACTTCAGATTTTTTCAGGAGGCGAGCAAGAAGCCGAAGAGCGACATCAGGAGAAGACAACTCCAAGAAGCATAACACACAAGCTTCGCGGCCGGCTCTCAAATCCCGTAAGCGACATCTGCTACCCTAATTGAGCAAATAACAACTGAAACGATGGTACTTGATTACGTTGACATAAGTATGTCGACAAATAGCTCACCATAATCAATATCATAAACATATTCAACAGTATTTATTATGATAAGTGAACAAGTAATCACAAAGCTCTGTTTTCAAGGATATGAGTTAAGACATATCTGTTTACCGAGACATTTGAACAGTTATTTACATTGGTATTCAAAACGCTTCCCTCAAAATCTTTCACCCCCTCTCCATATCGATTACAGGCCGTGCAAGCCTTTGAGAGTATTACTCTGGTAAATACACCGGGTGCCTGGAAATAAACAATTTTAAGTTTTTGTTGAATTTTGACCGCAAATAGTTAGACAGGTGTCGATTTCCAAAATATTTTCAGATTTTAAAACAAGATCAGTGTGGTTAATACACCAATGGCTTTATATAAATAATTTTATACATAAGTTTTTTTCTGAACTTTTGCCCGGCGCAAATTCCAAAGCACTTTCTGGTTTTAGCGATTTATTATCTTATTGTATTGTACCATATGAGAACAGTTTGCTTTACTACTTTGCAAGCAAAAAACTGAAAAATAATTAGTTTCTAACTTTATCATTGCGATATTTATGTTGGTTGAAACCTTTTCACAAAAGA
>JARFOD010000001.1:1630873-1645772 GCA_031763545.1 Mopalia muscosa | reverse complement strand
TATGAGGGAGTTCAGTCAGACAACATACCTGGACAGAAATGAGACTTTATGACGGAGTTCTGTCAGACAACATACCTGGACAGAAAGGAGGCTTTAAAACGGAGTTCAGTCAGACAACAAACCTGGACAGAAATGAGGCCTTATGACGGAGTTCATTCAGTCAACAGACCTGGACAGAAATGAGGCCTTATGACGAATTTTAGTCAGACAACAGACCTGTGCGGCAATGAAGCTTTATGGCGGAGTTCAGTCAGACAACAAACCTGGACAGAAATGAGTATTTATGACGGAGTTCAGTCAGACAACAGACCTGGACAGAAATGAGACTTCATGACGGAGTTCAATCAGACAACAGACCAGCACAGAAATGAGCCTTTATGACAGAGTTCGGTCAGACAACAGACCAGCACAGAAATGAGGCATTATGAGGGAGTTCAGTCACACAACAGACCAGTGCAGAAATGAGGCTTCATGAGGAGTTCATTCAGTCAACAGACCTGGATAGAAATGAGGCTTTATGACGGAGTTCAGTCAGACAACAGACCTGGACAGCAATGAAGCTTTATGGCGGAGTTCAGTCAGACAACAGATCATCACAGAAATGAGTCTTTATGACGGAGTTCAGTCAGACAACAGACCAGCACAGAAATGGGCCTTTATGAGGGAGTTCGGTCAGACAACAAACCAGCAAAGAAATGAGGCATTATGAGGGAGTTCAGTCAGACAACAGACCATTGCAGAAATGAGGCTTCATGACGAAGTTCATTCAGTCAACATACCAGGACAGAAATGAGGCTTTATGACGGAGTTCAGTCAGACAACAGACCTGGATAGAAATGAGGCTTTATGACAAAGTTCAGTCAGACAACAGACCTGGAAAGCAATGAAGCTTTATGGCGGAGTTCAGTCAGACAATAGATCATCACAGAAATGAGTCTTTATGACGGAGTTCGGTCAGACAACAGACCAGCAAAGAAATGAGGCATAATGAGGGAGTTCAGTCAGTCAACGGACCTGGACAGAAATGCGGCTTTGTGACGGATTTCAGTCAGACAACAGCCCAGCACAGAAATTAGGCTTTATGACGGAGTTCATTTCGTCAACAGACCTGGAAAGAACTGAGGCTTTATGACGGATTTCAGTCAGACAACAGACGTGGACAGGAATGAGGTCAGTCAAACCACAGACTTGGACAAAATTTAGGCTTTATGACGGAGTTCGGTCAAACAACAGACCTGGACAGAAATGAGATTTTATGACGGTGTTCAGTCAGACAACGCACCTGGAAAGAAATGAGACTTTATGACAAAGTTCAGTCAGACAACAAACCTGGACAGAAATGGAGCTTTATGACGGACTTCAGTCTGACAACAGACCTGGACAGAAATGAGGCTTTATGATGGAGTTCAGTCAGACAACATACCTGGACAGAAATGAGGCTTTATGACGAAGTTCAGCCAGACAACATACCTAAATGATATTCGAAATTCCCCGAAGAGCTGTAAACTACATATACGAGGAAATGATGCAGATAAAATGGACTGTCTGCCATTAACATGTATTGTAATGTGGTTGAAATTCTGAAGCCTTTCATTTAAAGGTAAAGTAAGTTTGACTAATTTGTTGTTTCAAGTCTATTATAAAGAGGTTTAATTACACCAATGCTTTTGTTAATATTGATCTTTAGTAACGGATTTCACTTGAGACGGTTTCAATGTAAAAGAATACATAAGTTAACCAAGTCATTATATATTAACACGTGCCTTCGACTAGTCACCTTCCCGGAGTATCCCCATCTTTGCTATGAGATGAATTATATCGGTTGCGATATCAAACACAAAGAAATGTGAAATACCGTCAGATCCACCGCAGTAAAAGTTCACGGGTGGGCTCCATAATGGGCGACAGAAAAGGGTACTTTGTTTACTTGGCCGACAAAACTGTAAAAGAATCATAACAAATCAATCAAGACCGTGGGATATCTAATATGTTTACTTGATTGTAATTTACTGTCGTCACTCATCCTCATAGAGTCTGACATAACTCCTTGACAGCCAAGACAATTGTGTCATCGAATCTTCTAGTTAGACAGAATAAACTAGAGAAATTCATCCTTTCCATTCACAATGTTAATACAGATTTTTCTTTACGTCCACTAGTTTTTTTTATAGTTCTTTCTTTACTCGACGAATAAGATCCGCCGATGGTAAAGAAATAAATTGAAATATCCCCAAATCAAAAAGAACGAGTAACAATTGAAAAAAGTAAAACGAGGGACATTAATTCCAATTTAGACATGTCTTTTGTTAAGGTTGTCCCAAACTGTCCCACTATTTGTTCTATCTCTGACGTGAAGGGCTCTCAATCTCTTCCAAAACGCATTAACTAGGCTTAGATACAGTAAGCCCTTCCCGCTACATTGAGACTTGCGAGAATTCACCAATTTTAACAATCCGCTATAAAGTTTTTGAAGAAAAAGAAGAAAAAAATGGATAAAAATGTACAGAAAAAATATCAGCTTATACTCGTCCTAAATTGTGATGAGAAAAAAGATAGCTGAAATCGCGTTATTATTTTCGCCGGATTATTCTGAATATATCCTATATAAAATGTTTATTTTTGTTGAGGTTGCTGACCACATGGTTAATTTTGTCACGCATATATATGGCTGGAGCCCCATTGTTCTTGGTAACAACTCGGTACATTGGTTCTAGCCCACTGTCAGATATTTTCGAAAATATCCGTGTGTCGGAAGTTTTTTTGTAAGACAGTGAATTGTGAGAGTTGTGGTGGTTCCTTCGGGATTTGTTGGGTTTCTGAGGCCGTTAATATGGGGCCAACCGGTATACAAGTTAAATGACTAGCAAAAAGCAATTCCATATAGTGTTTGAAGTGGATGAACGGCTAGAATAGACTCACTTTCTTAAACAGTAGCCACACAAGAAAAGAATTGTGCATTGTGAAGATTCTTTTCTTGCGACTGTTCTAAGTTATCTCTGCCAAAGGTTAATATTCTTGCACCGACACAAGTAGAATCGAGTAACCTAATCTTTTTAGAAAAAGTATAAAGATTGAGAACTGATGTTACA
Source organism: Mopalia muscosa (assembly GCA_031763545.1). Lineage (NCBI taxonomy): Eukaryota > Metazoa > Mollusca > Polyplacophora > Chitonida > Mopaliidae > Mopalia > Mopalia muscosa. Next base: position 1,642,683 of record JARFOD010000001.1, on the reverse strand, counting down.
TCACTTCAGACTTTTTGTCTTGAATTTTCTAAAAGAGTTACCGTTCTTGAGAGGATAGTAAAGTGACCTCCCTTCCGTAAGTTGCTCTTTCTTAACAAAGATAGAAACCTAACAAACACTGCAGTTTCCTGCAAAAGTGTACTTTATTTGTTTTCGGAACCACTGTAATAATGTATTTATTCTCAACATTTCCACTTTAGGTTTAATAAAATTGTAGAAAAGTTGTACGCAATATGCATGTTTTGATTATAATTGCCTTACGCTCACTTGACAAACAAATGCTGGGTTTTTACAAGAGCTTTAATTACATTGCCCAACGTTTGTAGAAAACTCTCTTGTCGACCAAGAAGTGGATCCGGCACTTTAAACATTTTGAGGCAATCAGAGATTTCTCTTTCGGTTCTTTAAATAATTTGGAAAAAGTGTGCTTATTTCTAACAGAAAATTTATATTTCCATGGTGCAGTAAAATAATTTATACAGGTCAACGCATCATCAAGCAATAGCAGTAAAGATGTGAAATATTTTAAGAAACATTCCCGTAAAATACACCAGAGAATTATCACACGAGGATGTCGCACAAAAGCTTTCGATATTAAACGTTAGTTGAATTGTTTAGACGGTTTATCGTCCAAATGTTGCACATTTACTATCTCTTTAATCTCCATTTCAGCACATTCTTTATTTAAAAAATATTGTTTTGTAGTTTTATTGGAATGAAACTAAACAGAAGAAAAATGCACACGGTCGCGGTCTATGCAAACTATTTAATTATTTTGTCTAAAACATATGAAAATGGAGAAAAAAGTAGTCCGCCTTATAACTGGTTACTGTGTGAGATTAGGCTTGAGCGGTACAGCTGCTACTCAAGGGCTTTCTATAGTTTAACGCGTGGCCTCGGAAAAAAAGGGAGAAAATATCTTCGTCGTGACTGTTGAACTCTGGACGTTACCTTCTCAACTGAATTCATTGGGATTGAAATATTGCAAATTAAAAGATGCGGATTTGTTGCTATTTATTAGACATTACAAGTACCCAGAGGCGTATTGCTGCTGATAGAGTTGTTGATATTAAACCTCGAGTTAACAGCTGGTGATAAGTGATGGCAACCATGAACTCAGTCCGTAGAGTCTCACTCCTTGTCATGGGTCAAACGCCGCTCATATTCCCTCCTCTATTACAACTCAGTGTAAAGCTGGATTTGATTTACGTGTGAACCTGTATAGAGGAGTTAATAAAGAGCGGATAATCTGTGTATGTTTGGATGTAATATGGTTTGTTCGGCACTGGTTCGCTCCTCCCCAACCATTGCGTCGGGAAGCGCTCACACAATACACTAGTCAGCTAACTCGGGACAGCAGATGGAGCTTTTCCAAACAGTCGCCGGTCGGAATCTTCGAACGAGCTGCACGTATCTTTTTTCTCTTATTTTATCTCATATTGATAAAGTGAGGGACACGCCGCTTAGCTGAAAACACACGCCGTAGTTTCATTGTTTGGTTATAACTCGCCCTTTACACCCAGATGCTGAATGCGACCAGGATCGATTCTTTTGCAAGACGAAGGCAAACTCTGTACCTCGGTGCTTCCAGTAGTCCTACTAAAACAACCCGGGGTTTCTCAGTGATAAGGATATGATTGCTCAGTCTAGACATTTCCAGCACTCCAAAACACAATCACAATTCAAACATACTAATATTGAAATAACAACACGATTTTTTAATATTACAAAAAATAAAAATTTAACAGATTTTTTCATGATGTATAAATTTTGCGAAGGGCCCGTTCGATTTTGTTTGTATTGAATTCTTGACACCACTTCAGTTATGACAATTTGTATCATCAGACATCTCGTAATGCAAAATGCAAAAGTAACCAATGATTCTGATGAGAAGTGATATACATACTCTAAGGACTCCAAGATGCTACCATATGGGATAATGAATAAAAGGGGTCGCCATAAAGATTTTTTTCGCACAACCTGATGAGCCCAATTAGTGGGAATATTGAATGTGATATTGTTCAGCGGACTGGTAAAATCATGGTGTCTCTATGAATTAGTAGCACTTCTCGCACCATTTCCTTCAAGTGTTGGAGAGAGAAGAGCTGGCCATTTGTGACAGACCTAACACACACTCCAGATTTCCTCTAGAACTTTGGCATCGCTTCCAAAATCAATATCGGGTCTCATTGATCAGCAAATCAATATCAATGAGCAATCGTATTACTCATCTCTATATACACACCCGAATGTACCGCGGAACAATTAAAAACATAACCTTTGAGGTTATGAACCGTTAGAGTTGATTTGGATCAATATCAGATTGAGGCTTGGTTATCCGAAACACCATCAACTTCTATTAATAAATAACCCTTGTTAAAACTACACAACAATGATTTTCAGCTTTATGATTACATTTAAACAGTTTGTGTGTGACTTGAAAGTTTAGTCATTATACCGGGCAATGAAAACCGTCCACCAGTATTCTTGCCACAAAATAAACACAAGAATTGAGCGGATACAGTGATTTAACTCATTGTTTCATTCCGATCGTAATATATACTTACAAAGCGGTAAAAAATGTATACCCCAGACAACCAAACAAATGTTACGTACTTTACACAGATTTTGAAAAATATATACTTCATACACCACCTTCACAGATCAGAATTCTAAAGAAAGGCCTCATAGGTTAATGGTTATATAGTTCCCACCAGAGCTGATAGAGGTTTTATTGGAAGGGTGAACAAATAAATATGGTAATAAATGAAAGGGTTCTATTTGATTTTGATTTGGTCATAAACATACCAACTCCAAAGACTTAGCATTAAGCGGGGCCATTATTTTATTGAGATTTAATTCACAAAACAAATAAAACGTTTTAGAAGTTTAATAGTTGCTTCTCTTTCAATGCTGCCGTCTTTCATATCGATTTTGATGTTAGTCCCCATGTCTTAGTATAAATGAGTACATTCGTAAATTATTTTAAAAGAGAAGGGGGTAAGACAGCGCTACTGATTACAGTCACGGACATAGAGTTCTCGCACCACCACTTTTATGATAGTTTTACCAATGCCATTCAGATAAGAGCGTCTAGACTAAACCATGTCTATTGACACGAAAGTCTGTGAGATATCAGTTCTATTATAGCCAAATAATGGGCTCGAAAAACAACGTCCGACTTTTTGGAAAGCGACACGTTTCACGTCAGTGGATAGATTGTAATAATTAGACATCAGCGTTGTCTGCGACCTGTTAACATTTATGTCCGTCTGGACGCCTGGCAATGATAAGATAAATCTTTGAAAATCAAATAATATAAAGATAATGGGTAATAAGCCAGAGGCGAAATATGCTAATAATATAAAAGAAGGTACAACTAAAACGATAAAACTGTACACAAAATTTCAAAGAATTTATCTTGACTGTACAAAAAAGGGATAAACGAAGCAAGGCAACTGTGTAGTCTTGCAAAATACTAAAGAAAACAGAAATTATATAGATTTTCGTTGTTTAAGATAGATCGTCCGGAAGCTGATATTCTTGTTTGAATACATTTCTCATTGAGATGTATTTAGTACGTGAAGTGTTGTTTTCCTATTCTATCTTGAACCGCATCCGAGTGTTAACATTAAGAAGCAGTACAACTAATAGTCGAGTAGAGAAATATCAACATAGGTTATCGCCTTACAGGCCTAGTGACACTCACTATGCTTCCTTTCTATGGGATTTATGGATTACTTCTGTTTGCACAAATTTTATGTGGAAAAAAATTGCGAGTTAAATCAGTTGTAGGAGGTTAGAAGTGAGGAGGAAGAGCTCTCAGCTTTATTTTCTACCATTTCCAAACTCGTTCAGAACATCAACTTCAAACACTTCACAACAGAACGGTAAAATGGCGAGCTAGGAGATCCAGGCAGGGAGGTTATGATCCAGAGCCAAGGGACTGAACGCTCGGCTCTTCGGTGGATATTGATCGACAGATTCTCTCTCAGTTTCCAAGAGAATATTTCCGCTCAGTTGCTCTTTTATTGTGATCAGACAATTCACGGTGGTAATTAAGCCGGGACAGTTGTATCGCTAGTAATTGCCGGGGAGGAGTCACAGGCGGCCATGTTTATTCTTCTGCTAATCTTCTAGACTGTTCTGTTGTCTCCAGTGTTGAACAGAGAACACCAACAAAATCCATCTCTTTTATGAGCAGTGCTCGGTTTCGGGTAGATGCTGATTACTCTCTATTGATCGGCTTTTAAGCTGTTGTTGTTTCAAAATGGTTTAAAATAAGGCGATTTCTCCATACAGCCGAGTAACATAATCCCAAACAATGTTGTATTAGTCAACCGTCAATTAAACTTTCCGTAACGTATCAGCATCAAGAGGTTGTGTCTTACTACATGTGAATTTATGTTACTTCGTCTGGCTGCCTTGGGCTCTTGGATGTATACATACATGATTGTTCTCTTCTAAAATAGAGATGGAAAAGTTTCATTTCAAACAAGCTGAAACTGAAAGGTAGTCGATTTTGACACTAATTGCTTCAGATTAATGTATACATTCCTTAAAAACACCTTATTCATCCAGCTACTGTTGAAGGGAGTTTACTGCATGCTGATGCTCATTCATTAAATACAGCCACAGGTGCGTCTTCACAATTTCTATGGTTTTGTCTATCTACACATACCTGTCCATTTACACACATATGTACTCACCTGGCTAGAATAGATAAATGATAAAAAAAACTCCTACATAGACTTTTCTGAATGTTACATATTTACCCATGTCCAACTTCACAAATAATGCTAGGTACTAAAACTCATCTGTCAAAAACCAAGCATACGTTACCGATATCAACTGTTCATAGCTTCATGAAAATTGATAATACCAAGAGTGCAGGAAAATATTTAACAAAATCCTCTAATTTGGTTTAGAAAATTTAACCTGATTGGCATTATACCACAAATTAATACGGTATTATATCTGACTATATTTTTTATTATAATTTGGTCATAGTGGAAAGAAATGTTGTTTCTAGTAAATTACAGTTTTATCATTCGTACATCGGAGATTTCGCGTCTTAATGCTAAACATAGGTCTATTCCAAGCAAAATTTGGTTCACGTACAATCTATAGTAAAATTATGAATGGATAAGATAAAATGTGTCAGACTTCCTATTATTCCGGCTTTTAATGCTTGCCTTTTTCTTCGACCTGTTTATCGCCTATTCTATTTACTTAGCTAAGGCTTGTTTATTTTGCCGGTTGGCCTAAATCCAATTGGTTTCCAGGGATACAATGTCCTGGTCTTGGATTTTGTTCGGCTTTCTATATTCCTCGCCTAAACTCAGGTCTCTATACTTGTACAAAATGTGCATTGTACATCGTGTTTTATATGTCACTTGGCATCTAGACAAACGAGATTCTCCACATTTATCAGTTTAATAAAAAAATTAAAAGATCTATTTATACCAGTCTTTCATTTAAATGGTGCCAACATTTGTCGCCTTTTCAATTTCCGACCAGATGCCATTGTTCAGTGTGTTGACAAACCGATAAAGGTTATGGGAACAATTTCACTCCCGATTGAGCTTAATATAGTCAATTGTATAGAGAACATTTTATACATCTCCTCAAAAACTATCTATTATACCACTTTTATAGAACCCAAATTTTTAGACCACAAATGTATATAAGTTTGAAATAAATTAAAAATGATAAAAAATGTGCAAATTAAAATTTAAAACAGAATCTTAATTTCATGTATTTTAGAACATAACTGTCGAGGTTTGTGCATATTGTAAAAACCAATTGACTCTACACGATTAAATTAATATATTGAGAAGTCATTATGGAAACCACTAACCAATCTATGCATGCACATATACACACAAAATTAATAACCAGTTCAAACAGTTATATAAAATATAACTAGACATGCATGCAGTTGAACATATATACATAGTACATCTGTCAAAAAAACAAACCACGAATAGAATGTGTATGGGTGTTGTATTATAATTCATCACGTTTTTCGTTAAAGTATCAAACATTGATACCACATAGGTCGGAACGGGGTAATAAGGGTGTTAAGATTGGCTTTGTTGGAAAGATTGTATGTGAGGATTTTAGCCCTTAAAGTATTCATTTTCTTTACAAAGGTGAGCAGTTTTACAGATATTATCTTAAATAGGACTGATCTATGTATGTCATAGAGTTGAATAGTAGTTTATAACAGGTAATCGTTCAATTTTACGCATCGTGCATTTCAAAGCTTTCAAATGATACGTTTTATTTTCAGTCCAGGGAGCGGTTTATTGGCGGTCTAATCTGGAGAATTCACTTCTGTCAATGGCAACGGGAGCTTTGTGGACAAACCTATAATTGACAGGTTAGCAATGGACAGTTTAGAAATACCCGCCTGTCCACTCTGTCAATCAAAAGCGAAAGCGAGATAGTTTTAATGAGCAAGACGTTCAGGAAGTATTTATGGCGATTCTAAGACAGCTCAGCTCTGTCGGATGGTCCATCTCCCTCTCCCTTCGTACAATCACTTGACAAGGTCATGTCGTATTATATCACCGCTCATATCTCTTACTCGCATATCTAAAAAGGACATAACTAACTCTTAAGCTGGCAATTCTATGTAACAACCATCCACATATACTTGACCAGCCGAGGGTCGGACCCTGATAAAGGAAAGTAGGAACTCAGAGCTGTTAATTGCTCTTAAAAACCAGATACCGGATTTATCGGCCACCAACAGTTTAATATCTTATTACATGTGATATATGAAGTAAGTACTTACAGTTGTCGTTGAGGGAAAATAAAGCGTTAGGGTAAGTGTACTTAAGTGTAGGATGAGATGTACATAACAGAAGATCTGACTAAAGAACCATTGACAATGACCAGAAGTTAATAGATCTCCCATCAAAGAGAAGTACCTTCCTAAAGTAAACATAAAATGTATTAAGCACCTAGACGATGTCATTGATGACTTCTAGCTGTAATGTAGATGTATAGCAAACACGTGACTATGACATCTATTATACCAAGTGTTTATTGTGTTGTGTATCATTACAATAATATTAGCGTGTGTCGGTTAATGAGCGCCCCCATAATGATAGTATAAAACATCATATCCGCAGTTCCCCATGAGGTTTTGGACAATAAATGCCAATTTATAAAAACGTTTTCTTGTAGTCTTTCAGAAGGTAAAAACAGTGTCATTAAAATTTAGTTATGAAACTGTTTTAATATTAACATTTTAATAGAATTTTATATAATCTCATGAGTTGTACATTTCTCTACACTTGCTGTTTGAATACTAGTCTTGATAAAAGTAAATGTTATTATCGTTACTTTATATGCTCTAATATATATGATCATAGTTTCACATTTCAGGTGTTGAAATACATGGGCTGCTGGGGTAATATGGAGACAAGCAAGAAGTTTGTTTATTGGCTACAGTTTATCACCGATGTTAAAAATTAAGATCACAAAGACATCAGGCATTTGCAAAAAAGCAAAAGACCCAAATCTGTTCATTTGTTTATGTTTTCACAAATGAAATGTGATTGTAATACATGCCGCACTAACGGCTTGACTTAAGAACGTTTTTCGCCCAAGATAAATCGGATGACTGCCTCTATATGTGGACATTATAGTGTCCTATGTTCCCACTGTGGTGGTTTACTATCTGACATTTAAAGACAAATTTGACAGCAGTGATGGGGTGACGTGTTGCTCTCCAAACACTGACTCGATGAGACAAGGCCGTTACCTGACAATGTACTATACTAAAGGTACCGACTCTAACGGTTAGCTGTCAATCAAGGCGCCGATAAACAGCTTTTAAATGACAGGTGTTTTGCTCGTCTCTACATTGTGACCGGCACTGAAGGGGAGTTAGAGCAAACTAACCCGTTCCCAAAAAATAAACACTATCAGAAAATAAGATTAGCTAAGATTGTGTTGACAATTTGTGTAAAGTGATTTGGTCGTAATGTAGACTTTAAGCAGAAGTCTGGGTATACACGAGTTTAGGTCCGGCTGTTTAGTAACAGACAACTTCATTATAGGATAGTGAGACAGTGAATGGATAATAAAAGAGGTCACACGAGATAAAGTATGGGCGTTTAAAACGAATTTTTGTTCAATATTTGGGGTACCAAAAGTAGATAATATCGTATAGATTAAGCAGGGCCCTTAGGGTATATTATTTAAACATACCAGCATGCAGTTCGACGGACCTAAAGCAGGGAGTTAGACGGATGTTTTCCAAGACCGTCCAAAAGTATAGCACGCACTGTCAACCTATAGTAGCTTAAAACAAAATAGAAATAGCATAGATCTGTGTAAGAAGTTGTTTAAGATTATTACAATTTTTCCATCGCTGAAACCCCTCTAAAATTGTAATCTTGAGACTTATGTATGGCCATTGTATAGTACATACGATAGAGACTGACCATTTGAGATAGAGTATATAATATATCATCTGAAGCCGAATGTCAACCTTGTCGACCAAAGGGACACTCCAATGATGACATATGACCGTGGTAAATGTGTTGGGCATGGCCTGTCCGCTAGGGGTCTCATCATAAATTTTAAATGCCATCGAATTTTAAGAAAGTCACACCCCTTATGCTTACTTGTCGACACAGCCATATGCAATAAATCTACATTCATTTGCACATAAAAATGATTTTTCCTTTGGCATTAAAATGCGCTTTTTATCAACTACAGTGGAACAAGTATTTTATGTTTTTATCTTTTTTAATGATCCTGAAACCTGAGGTTTGCTTTACTTAATCTGGGAACACACATGACCAATGCTTTTCAATACCGCATGACATTGTTCGGGTAAAACACGTATATTTCCAGAAAGAACAAGAAACGGAATCCTATAATGTAGGCAAATCTATGGTATTTAGACAGTTGAGCGAATAATAAGAGTTGTCGAAACCATAATAAATCTTGCTTAGTGTTTCCACATATGTTATAACTAAGTGTAGATACCTTTTAACCTTCACGTCAACTCGTGTTTTACTCTTCCAGTAGGTGAACAAACAGAGAGAATTTATATCCCCCTTTAAATTCGCTTGGATTTGGGTCACACTTTTATCAAAGAACCGTCCAAGTCCCTGTTAAGACCCAAATCAGAACTCCCAATAAGGCGTTGAAATACAGGAGACGACAAGGACATATCAACACGATATTAATTTGTTTAAAAAAGAAAAACGCTAAAAAAACAAATTAATTAAGGGTAAATAACAAAACAAAACAAAAACAAGAGAATTCCCGATTTGAAGCAAGGTACCGTTAATTTGGTTATTTAAGAATACCCCCACATATCATAATTCTCTTCATCTAATGACAAAATGGACAGTTGGTGTGACATTGAAGGTAAGGCGTTTCTTGAAGTTTGCTGTACACAGGGTATACATTTGGAATGAGAGAATAAAACATATAAAAATACAATTAAGACTGCAAAAGTTCAATGTAGTCTCAGCAAAATAATGAAAAATTAAAAGAAAAGACCACTGTTTTTCGACCTAACTTATTATTTTTTTTGCATAGTTTTAAAGACAAAAATCAGTATTGTACTTTAGGTCGAAAAACGGTTATCTTTCCGTTTAAAGAAAAGCGTTGGATGAGAGCCATTAGACGGCTCACTGACGAACTGTTTATTACACCCAATGATGTTCCTGATGGTCTCAGTAAAAACAACTTAATGCGAAACTACTTTGACTTGAAATACAAAAATGAGTTGAAAGAACTATCTATCACCCTATATCTGTTCCGGCTGCCTGGAATTTAATAAGAGCATATGGCTCATATGTTGACAATGTTTGAGGACATTTGACAAAAATTCGTCTAGAAAAATTAAACAGAACCAATGTAGACTGAATTGGTTTTTTGTCCCAGTATGTTGTGTTGTTTAATCATTTTATTAATTGAGATACTTTATAACGCATGAATTTTATAGACGATGACATTTACCTTCTTTTGGGATGTCTTTACGTTACAAAGAGCAACTCTACATTAAGGTCTATGTAGCAAAATGTCTGGGAGTTTAACTACAATATAAGACGATTTGTCAGTTAATCGGCATCTGTGTGCCAGTGTATTATTTATTTTTCATAATATATACATGGCTGTTGATGACATTTTATTTATACCAAATTAAATACTATTCCTTCAAAACCATAAAATGGTGAAACCTGGACAAAGTTGAAGAAAATATTAGACGGAATTATGGATAGGTGGACGGCCAAATTACTGTATAAAACCTCAGCACAAAAGCAGATCGCGCATAAGGACGTGGCATAGGACGTGGCATAGGACATAAGACAACAGTCAGCACATTTTTTTGCAATATAAACTTTAGTAATATCAAAAGTCTTTGAAACAATAATTTTCAACACTTATAAATACAAATTGTATAGTATAGGTTAAATGTTTGCTGTAGTTTAAACAAAGGTCACCTTCACATGAAAAATGAGTATATAGTGCCATAAATCGCACCGACAGTGCCAGAAACAAAATCCGAGGAAGTTGGGAAGAAGGTTATGCTTGCCTACACATTTTGAAGTACAAAACCTGCAATCCAATAACTGATCAATGCAATCAAGATGATGAAATGTTGTAATTAACCTTTGAGCTGTAGGTCTCAGTCGTTTACAATGTGACAAATTCTAATGAAATTTACATTAATGGTGTTCAAGAGATTCAATTTAGACACCTCAGGGTCTTTGGATTATAACGTATTCTTTAGGCCTACAGACACCCACCAACTGAATCGTTTCATCCTCCACATACCCTTAAGAAAGTTATAAAATCCCCATAAGTAAGGTTTCACAGGAATTGTGGCACCCTTTCAAGGATATACTAGGCAACTTCTTCGCCAAGTTAAATGCCAAACGCTCAGACAACTCAATGGTTATAATTTAGACAAAGATTCTAAAACCAGCTCCCGATGAACAAAAACATAATCGCCCTCTAACAGAGTTAGGCAGGCCCTCAAAGGCAAGATGCAAGCTAGATACATACATACCAGATACGATCTCCCTCGTGTATTACGTGTATTAATTAGTAGACAGTTTGAATTGTGATTCCGAAAATGTAGTATACCTCATAACTTGTACGATGTTTGAAATTCTTCCCGAAAAGAAGAAATCGAACCGAAACATTTAGGAAGAGAAGCTTATTTGTCTAAAACTTGGGAGCCAGGTAAAGACTCTAACAAGAAATAATTCCATTTGTATTCCAATATGACCAGCCAAGCACCAGGTTTTCTAGAATATCACAATATTCCCTTTCTAAACTGTCCACGCCTCCCTCACAAAAACCATTACAACATACAAGAGAAGCAAAATCTTAACAGCCATACCGATTAAGGCGAAACTTTCCTTTGTATCAAACAGGTTCTTACAATCAGTCTCTTTAGCGGATATATTGTTTGGTTAATCTGTATATCAGTTTTCAGGGTGGTTTATTTCTAACACATACTGAATATATATCTATCAATACTTTATATACCGTATTAACGTCCATAACTTATCTCGAGATCTCTGTAGGTTACCTCAAAAAACAACTCGAGATGTATATTTATTAAGGAACTTGTCTGATAATACGATTAATTGATTTAATTTGGTGAGAAGCCGGTGCCAGTGTGAGAAATATGTTATTAATTTATTTTACAATCGTCATTTATGAATCCAAGAATGTGCATCCCGATTATTATAATTAAAAGTGAATAAGTGTAGTTTTGAATAAAAGGGTTGGGGGGGGGGGGGGGGGGGGCGAGGGGTTTT
>JARFOD010000001.1:1602100-1630863 GCA_031763545.1 Mopalia muscosa | reverse complement strand
GCCCGCCCCCCCCCCCCCCCCCCCCCCCCCCCCCCTTCTGTGTTTCCTTTTGTTTATTGCTCTTTTCAGCTGACATCGGACCAACCAGTGTTTCAGTCGTTACGATGCAGAAACTAACTCATCTCATAAGCGCAAATTTGACGACAATTTAAATCAAATCAAGCAATAGTGCAAGGTTTTAAGCAGTACCGGTAAGTGATCTTAAATCGTGCAAGCTTTGCTTTCGTCTATCCAGACGATGTGATGTAAAAACTGGCTCCAGAACAACGCAAATGCATTTCTGAAATGACGACAAATATAGGATCGTAAGTGTTATATCTTGTCAGTGCCCCGTGACATTTGTCCGTTTCTGTAAATATTCCGAGAGCACGCGCCTCCTTGTTATTGTCATTCAGAACGTCATTGTTTTGCCACTGAGTGTCTATTTTGTTGTAATATCAGAGGTATGGAAATTGAAACTGATCTTTTGTAGGAACGACGTAACTGTTTAACAATGTTCAGGAGATGGCAAATCTTTTACTCGTCCGAAGGCAGGGGTGTTTTCCTGTCCTTTGACACAAATTGGCCGTCCTCTTATTCAACCAGATGTTTCACTAAATGCTCCCTGCCTTTAAGTTGAGCATGGTCATGGTTAAAACGTGAAGTTAGAGTCGCGTTAAACCAATCAGATTGGTTAATGAGAAAATAGACGTGCTGGTAGCACTATCGACGGAAACTGTCTCATCGAATTAAAGGCGAATTTCATTTCATAACCATATATTATTTAGAGCTGGATATTGTCCTTGGCTTCTCTCACCGGGGGTGTCGGTGATGTGAGCTCTGTTGAAGGATAAAAGCCTCAGCCCGGGAGAGTTTCCTCTTGGCCTATGCACTGCCAAACTCTGTATCAGTTCGCGTGTGAATTAATTTCCTCTGCAATCGATTGCGGGGAGCGCAGTGAAGTGATTAGACTGCTATGGCAAACTTTGACACCCAGCCTCTGACTCTTGCCCACAGGCCTCCAAATGAAACCAGTCATATAGGCAGCCAACAATTAGTTCCCTGTCGATTTCCATAAATTTACGTTCCTCTTTCGTTCGATTTTCTCCTCGATGTACGGAGCGAGAGAACATGGCTTTAATCGAGCTTACATCCGGGCCTTGTCATCCGTTTGTATAACAGGCCAATAACGTGTGTATGGGCTGTGTTTGATTTTCGGCTCAGTAGCCACGGGTCAAGAGAACTATCACACGCTTTGTCGCCCTTCTTTGTGCCCAGTCTGCTTCAAAGGTGTTGACTGTTGCCATAAAAAACAAAATCCGTTTCCAGGGTATAAAATGTAAGGACGGTGCTGGTCGGTACCATATTGAACTGGCGATTTAATAATGTTGATCCAATGAAACAACTTAATCAAGGAATATAACATATTTTACATAAAGCTAATCTATTCTAAATCATTTTATCAAGGATTTAACTTTTAGAACAAAATTAACTTTTTTAACTAGGTAAACCGAACATCTTTAATAAAACTAGATGGAAATCTATGAAGACTCATTTAGTTAACTCAGTGATGTGAACACTCCTGCTAAGAAGATATAAAAGGCTAGTGTTCGATGGTCACGTACAGCTATATTGGCTCTAAAAGGCTATTCGGTTGTCGGGTTAGACATTGGTTTCCACGTCGAATTGCCTTAAGGTGGGTGATGAAGCGAGAAATCTCTTCAGCATTTTGACAAGGCGACATTTTAAGAGGTCTGTATTATTGAGAAGTGCGGGCTGATCGCCCGTCATGAGTGCCGTCAACAGTATATCCGAAAATTGTTGAAGGAGGATGGAGGACTCGTACACAAATTGGAACAAAACTAACTTTACTCATTCTTTCTGCGTGAATTCATTCACGATACGTTTTACTAACAAGGCGAGTAGACAGAGAAAAAGGTTCGCCAATTTGCTGCCAGTCTTTTACGCCTTAGTCTTTGATAGGCCATATAGTGTTGAGCTGACGTGATTGCTTCTGTTCGGATTTAGCGGATAATAGTGTTAGCAATGAGTCTCTGTTTCTCCCTATTGTCAGCCTCCCCTTTACACAGCTATGTATAGTGTCACTTTGTGTAGAAATCATGATGGCGCCCGGAGCCATGATCATAACCCCACCAACTCCTCATTTCCAAGCTGACGTTACTCGGTTAACTTGTCCACCCCAATTCCTCGATAAATGGTAGCGCTTGCTCGTGTTAAGCGTGATCTAAGAACTTATACGGCCAGTTGATTCCCAGGGAATAGCAGCCATTGACTAGAGAAAAACCAATCTACACCTAGCTCCGAGGGGTTTCCTTCCACATGCTGTATTGCAAGGACAAAAAATACGGATGCCATATAGTGACAAAAAGCTGAGCATTGCAACTTGAAGCGCAATCACTGGAGTGACAGCCTAACAAGGAAAATAGTAATTTGGTCTCTGTTGTCACTGATTTAGAGATTTTATTTTCTTAAACGACGCTCTAGGTTGTCATGTTTTAGCAGTAACACATGATTGCAAGATTGGTTTGAATCTCGTTTTTTAAAAAAGTCATATAATTATCATTTATAATTTAGCATATTTGACTACAATAAAAATGAATAAGATATGTGGTATGTTGATGCACTAAAAGAAAAAAAGGTAACCAAAACGGAACTCAATTCTAGAGGTTTCAGTTTGCAATGGCTTTATCCTTAGCCAACGGAAACAAATAAATTGTGCTGTTAGTTATCAAGTCACCACGTGAGACTATATTTGAAAATATATTGTACAAAGTATATCTGATGTACCTGAAGGATATTACATTATTATTTTTATTATTATTATATATCAGTGATAATCGTGAAAACATACACATATACCTTTATGTAATAAGGCTATCGGCTTTGTACTTTGAGCTATACTGAAGGACTTAGGTGGTATTTGAAGTGACCATTTCCCGTATCTGTAGAGTCTTATAGAGTACTCTTAACTGATAAAATGTAATAGTGACATCATCACTTTGATGAGGAAATAAGTTTAGACAACTTGGACCAAAAATGTCGCAATATTCTACAGATTAGTTTATTCAGACTCATGGCTGATCAGTCAAATAGCAAGCATAGCAAAAGCAAAACATAATATAAAAAAATTAAATTATTAACAAAACCCCCCCCCCCAAAAAAAAAAAAAAAATTATCTCATCCCCAAAAATGTGCCAGATAACATTTTAAAATAAGTCTGGAAGCTTCGATCAATATTACATTAACAAAATTGTGAAAATAATAACTTCAACTGCAGAGGAATACGGCAAACAATAAAAATAGTTTATGACACATTTACGCTTAGTGTGTAACATGAACTACAATTTCCATACAATATTAACTGGATTTTGTGACTGTCAAATTATCCCACAACGTTTGGTAAAAGATACACACATACGAGTAGACTGTTTGTTTATTTTTAGTATAGTAAAAAAATTATGTTAAAATATGTAAATAATTCGAATATGCCTTAAAGCTGTTAATTTGTTGACTTACATTTAACGATGCTCTGAAAATCGGATAAAATGCTAATGTTATTTTTGGGTGAAAATTTGGATGTAAAGGTCATTTGATCTCTGAAATAAGTAACTAAGTAAAGATCCTAATAAAAAAAAAAATAAATTCATTAAAAGAATAATAAAAAAGTAAATAATTAAAAAAATAAAAATAAATAAATACAGCATTTTACTCAAACATACGCCAGGATTAACTGGTTTGCATATTTTCCTATTCAGGATAACACTCAAAGGTGAGATGATATCACTTACATCAGAGATAACAGAACTACAAATATCTCTTTAACATCTCTCATTGTTAATCTGGTTTATTAGGGAAAGTTTAAACCACTATACCGGAGGATCCTCAATTTCGACCTTTTACAATAACCTATATTAAATATAGATATAATTTATCGATATATCTGTTAGATAACAAATTAACCTGCGCGTATAGTGAATGGCAGGTACATAATAAATATATATACAAAAAAGAATTCAAGACTGTATGTATGTGGATATTGCGTGCAGATAATGTGTATCCTGGTTCGAGCCCTATTATCAACCTGACTTGGTCTCTCACATTATATAGGACATACATTTATAGGACAGATTCCTATCAACATCTTATTTAGTTACACGTTCCGATTTTTCACTCACAATCAATAATACATTACTTTTATGAGAAATAGCCACAGTTGTATTCAGAAAGAATTATAACTACACAGGAATAAATTAGTATCAAATTATTTACAGGCGTATTTAGCCTAAAAAAACCCCAACAAAAACAAAACAAGAACAAGTAACAACAATCAACACTAATAATTATAATAAAAACAGTAAAAATAATAGTTAAAATAAAAAGCAACAACACAAATAAAAAAAAAAAAAAAAAAAAAAAGAAGCAATCAGAAGAAACGTTAAGATTGACAAAAAATAAAAAAAAAAAATAAAAAAAATCCTATTTTGTTAAATAATAAAGAAAAACACTGCTATGAATAATTATGTAACAATGAAAATCATGAAAATATGAGAAAACTGTTTGCGCTTTTAAGTTTGTGATTAGAAAAACATGGAAGACAAGCCTGTAAAAACAGATACAAAAGATAGGCTAGTCCTATACTTTTACTTCACCTATGCGAGATCCATTTGATCTGCAAACGTATTTCTTTGTAGACGAAGGGTCATAAGTAAATACAGACAGCAGTTGGCAGATGTAACCCTGAGAAAGTCAACAACATGTTTAAGTCATAGACATAAACTGTTTAAATTTCAACAAATGCTTAAAAGAACATTTGGTTAGGTGTAAAGTTTCGTGAATAATGGATCAACGGAATATGGTATACAGCCATATAACAAGGATCACGTGATGACTGGGTCTTTGTTGAAAACATATAGTAACAAGGAATGGGCGATGGATCAATGTGGTAACAATGGAGTACGATGTTTACATAAACCGGAAGGTGCCTCAAGTACAGCTCTATCGCCACTCAGGTTTTCAACGGTCCACATTCTTATAAACTGGCATACTTGAGCAGAATTGTAAAGTAAATGTTTTGTGTCCTTTTAAAGGATAGAGACCAATCGACTCTCAGATGGTATGGATTAATATACTGTTTAGCGGCTTATAGTGTTAGTCCAGTATCGTGAACACGTGTGTCTAAAGCTTTATCTAAATCCACAGAAAATTATTCCTTGATTTTTGTCATCTTCCACGGACAGACAGTACTTGAGACATGCTGGCCAACTGCATACAGAATGACAGGTGCCAAATTCAAACAGACAACGTCAACATAATACTGTTCTAGCTTTAATACAATTGCCATTTACTGTCGTTGTTGCAATAGACACAATTAAAGTGTATTTACAAATTCATAAGTGCTAATTCAATGGAAAATAAATTCAGCGAAAAGCTGTGGTAACGCACAGCGTTATTAATTCATCTTGATTCAAAAGGAAAGTCATTAGACAAATTTGATTTACAATTCATGATTTATGTCGATCAATATTAGCTCAATTAATTATAAGTTAAACAGCGAAACGTATTCTTTGTCAATGAATACCACAACATATATAGACACTTGCTTAAGGTGTTTTCTCACGGTAGTATATAAGTGGTAAAGTTATTCATAATATTTTGATTTAGCTGGCGGCTTGGTTAAAATTGCTTCAAAGACTGTCATGCAGAAAAAAAACCTCTCAAACTGTGTAGTTGAAACCCGTTCCCCGCAAAAAACAACAACAACAACACCCAAATAAACAAAACGTGTACCAGGTGACAGAGGCAATGACGGATCATACGAAACCTATATACATACAACTACGAGGAAACATCAACTTACATTGTTTAAATAATTACAATAATCAATCAATCTGTAGCTAGGACTATAGGATATTTCCATTATTTGCGGAGTATTGATTGGTTGATTGTTTTATATTTGTTCTTGACTGGTGAAAAAAATATATATATTGCCGCGAATCTCCTGAAGATATTATTACACATCAGGTCGTTACAATTCTACTACAGCTTTACAAAAAAAAATGATATTAGTAAATTAACATCACTGATGAATTTATATTCCGTTTGCGGGGAGAAATTTGGATGGTGTATGTCTTGAGATTATAGTTGAATGCTTCAGATTCTCGCTGATGTCGCCATTTTTTTCTTTTACCTTAATTGGTCTGCATTCTGTCATATACAGTAAGTAAAATAATCATAATTGTGAACCAAATACAAGCACGGTAAACATACAAGCACGACAAACATACAAGCACGGCAAGCATACAAGCACGGCAAACATACAAGCACGACAAACATACAAGCACGGCAAGCATTCAAGCACGACAAACATACAAGCACGGCAAACATACAAGCACGACAAACATACAAGCACGGCAAGCATACAAGCACGGCAAGCATACAAGCACGACAAACATACAAGCACGGCAAACATACAAGCACGACAAACATACAAGCACGGCAAACATACAAGCACGACAAACATACAAGCACGACAAGCATACAATCACGGCGTAAATAGCCTATAGGCTAATGTTTTTTGTATTCATCATCGACATTATATGACTTCAAAAAGAAGAAAAAAAAAAAAGAAAAAAAATGGTACCGAAGCAATTTAATGTGTGTAATGTTCAGGAAAGAAGATTGTAGAAGTATTGGGGAAGGAAAAAATCAAATACGATTAATACGTTGATGATAAGCAAAATTTGTAAAATTTACAGTTTAGAGAAACGATAAATAAACATTTGATCTAGTTTAACGTGAAATTCCTTTGATGTATTTCTATTTTCTTTGATACAAGTCCGGTGTAACACTAACATTTATATATACAGTGCCTAATTAGTTGAAAATGCCGTATCGTGCTATAGAAGTGTCAGGTCGGTTAGGGTCCACAATGACCACTCCAGTTACACAAACTATAGAGGCGTTGATGGCAGATTGGCGTCAATCCGGGGGCTAGTGTTATGTCCGAGCCAGCCACACCCCATAACGCCCACCATACACCCCCTCCATGGATAATACGGCTGGCGCTCGTGGGCAGGAGACCACAATTTATCTTTATTCGGATAGAAACATTTGGGTTAATGGCGAGGCTATTATATATATTCATTTTGATGGTTAAATAAAAATCTAATAAATTTGACAAAAAACTATGAATCAGACTTTTATATAGTTACATTTGGAATAATAAAAGTTTGTAGCAACTGTTTCTTGTTTTTAATAGCTAATAGAATTAATAACATCAAATTACAAACAAAATCTGATAGATTTAAATATATTTTCTTGAATCGAGGGCGCAAGGTGTGACATATGTGACTACAGCAGACAATTAAAGAAACACATTGAAACTAGATTCATATGTTTGTTAATTTGCACACTGGGCTCTATTAGCCATCCACGTTTTGACAAAATACACTGTGTTAAACTGCTGCCTTCTTTAGAAAGAAACCGAAGAAGTGAAGGTTGGTAACTCTTTCCTGGGACCATGTTCGGCGGTGTGGTCACAGCACCTGGCGGCCTAATACAAGCGCCATCTATTGTCTAATTTGAAAAGGGGCGAGCACTCCACACGGCACCCAATGGAGGCCATTCAGGGGCGCCTTTCATGCGGAAACTCTCTCTAAACTGCTTGTTCAACGAAACCGGGAATTATTTTGTTGTATCAGTGATGTTAATGATCGCGTAGATTTCTCAAGTATAGGCTGGTTGAACTTAAAGAAAGAAGAGAGGTGCTGAGCGACAAGTAATAATGTCCCGGTTACAAGGCGATCAAAACTAGTAATTTACTGATGCTAGAATGGATTGACAGAGTAAAGCACAACGCTCTGTAAAAGTGACACCTCTTATTCAGCGACAAATTACAGGTTATTTCCTTTCAATGGGGGATAAATGAAGATACAGTGTCTTCTAAGCAAAAACGGATAGTTTGAAATGTACCAGTTGAACAAAAAAGCGAAGTCGCAATTTGATAGCTTAATTAAAACAGGGCTAAAGTAGGTCCTACATATGTTGAATTAAAGAGACATTCCAAATTAAGATAGAAAAACACGTGCAGGTGTTTTTTTCCTATAAAATGAACAAGTAATAAACTGTTGCAACAAAATAAATACCTAATACGGAAACCGACTATTTACTACAGAATCTTCGGGAAACACAAAACACATCGGTGTACCTGCATGGCATTCTTAAGACGGACTGTTTAAAGTTCACCGCAGGGTTGAACAGTGACTTTAGATGTAAATCTTGTGGCTCGATTCAAATTTATGTTTTTGGTTTGAAAGAGGAATGTTGTTCATACTGGTGTGTGAAGTACATCCAATGTTTCAATATGACATGTGTGTGGAATTTGTACAGCAAAAAAACAAAGTCCGGTGTTTTGAATCCTGGGTCTTGTTAAAGTAGATAGGGCTTAAATGCGAACTCAAACGACGCGAGTGTCTGTTATGATAACAGGGGTGTGAGAGGTATAATCCGTGGGGAGGTGAACTAGCTCGCTAATAATCACTCAGGTGTTTGTCGACTTCTGCCAAATAGCTCGGTTCATTCTGTCTGACCCAGTCTAATTTCTTATCCTCTTTTTCTTCTTTCTTCTTGACAATAGAGCTATTTTACCAACTGGTCTGAACGCGACTCAACCCACACGTTTACAAATTATATGCAAACATAATCTGTAATTCTAGATCCATTAAGAAATTGCTCTGTATGTATTCACCTTCGTGTGATTTGCAATTTCAGCGGATTATCATCTATGTGCCTTCCACCAAGAACAGACTGGCGCTCTGAAAAGATGTTGCGAACCCCGTTTACACATATTAATTTGCAAAACCCTGTACCGGGAAAAGCTAGACATTTCTAAAGCAGCATGGAGTTTAAATAAATGATATAATATTCTTCTTATTATCCATCTATAAGACAAACATACTGTAGGCCTACACACGATAAGTATTTGACGTCCACCCAAGGCCTATACATGACCACTTAAAGATCTAACATTCGGTTTTCAGGCATCGTGTATCTGATAGATTTACTCGGCCTAGCTGAACTGGGTTGATGGATATCATTATTTAGTTTTTGTGAACATTTTACAATTGACATTTATCATATGAAAATTCTGACGTTTTAAGAAAAAAATAAAATCAAACAAGTAATTAAAAATAAAAAGCTGAAGGCATAGAATTTCAATAATACATGAAAAGGAAATCAATTCGATGTGAACAAAAGAATACAGCATTCACCTCCTCCCCCCTGAGCCCTCCAGAATCCCCACTCTTATTCGCTTATACATCAGTAATATTCCATTCAAAATTATATAATGCAGTTTTGATGTAAAAATTACCAGAAATAACCTCAATGTCGAATTTCCACGCTTCTGATTTTTAAAATTATTGAAATGAAATTTATTCGTTAATTTTTTTAAATTGAGTGAAGAATAAAATATAGGCCTATGAATGTTTATATAAACAATTTCGAAACTGAAAGCAATAACGAAGACACCAACCAAATGGGGGATACATATCATATAACGTGAACAAATTTCCTTTCCAAAGAGTGAGGGTTTAATTTGGAGCAAATATATCATGTCGTGTTAAATGTTTCTATCAGCCTAATCTAATTTCTAAGAAAGCGTTAGGATATAAGGCGAATCTTGGTAAAAGATTGACAGCCTGGCAATAGGATACAATAGCTTAAAGACTGGGGACACCTTGATCAATTTACCTGAGGAATGAAAGTATTTACCTAGTGACAGGTGAGATGTGTGATGACAGGTAATCTAACGCTACCATTCTCTAGCCTCCAGGCACCATCGATACTCCACAGCCATTAAGTCTCCTCGTTATTGAGCTACACTAACTGCATGGGTTATATCTATCTATACAAGATGCCTAGAGTGGTTCCAGCAAAGTGCCATACATTCATGACATAGCCTTTGCCCAGTTTTCATCTCTCTTTTTTTGACGTTTAAATACAGGTGAAATTTCGATTGCTAGGCATATAGTCAATATTAAACAAAGTATGATCCCAGTTTTGATCCGAGCTTCCAAAGATCAATTTTACTTCCTATGTATCTTAGACCACTTATCTTCAGATACAACAGATATATGAGTATCAAGTATTCTTACATAAATGAAGTAGATATGATATAAGTATGTGTGAAATGATAGATCAGAGCGTATGATCAAACCATCGATCCGCTGTTTGACAACAAACATCGATGCCGATATGAGTAAGAGAAGATGGACTAAATTTTACTAGCTAAAAAAGGGAAGATATACAAATATAGGCCAGGCATTCAGATTAGAAACAAAGAAATGAGAAAATGAAAAGACAGTTCACAGAAAAGCTATGAAGACGCAAAGGGGTTAATGGCGAAATTAAATGCTAGTTATTGAAAACAATAACCTAATACCAAAACAAAGAAAACGTGTATTATTTGTGAATAGAACTAATGTTTTAATACTTTTAACAACTAAAATGGCAATAAAGCCGTTATATAAAGTGTATTATAAAGATGATTGGCCTCAAAATCCCCAATAACGGTGTCCCTAATGAAATGAATTGTTTAACTTTATTTTCAAAACACACACACAACATAGTTCTCATTGTAGACTTTTGCCTGTTACTAAAATTGTTAGTAATTAAAATTATTTACATATCTATTAAAACGGCTCCTTAAATAGAATTGCACCGTTGATACCAGGCATGCGCGAAGAAAGTTCAGTTACAGGACACATCAGAAGTAATCAGATTCAGAGAAAGATTAAGTGCAATTTTTTCACAAATATATTTTGATTAATTTTAAATATTAAATAACCTCCACACATTTGCCTAGGAAACTTTTTTTAAATCTCACTTTAAGCAGCTTTATGTTACTAACATTGTAGCGGTTGGCTGTATCCGCCGCGAGGCGACACCATACGGCGTTTACTCTCTCATGCGAAATAAAGCGATTGCCATTATTTTAAAGCACTACCTTTGGAATTTATTTATCCAATACTATAAGAAAACATATCTTATACTTGAATTATTTATTCTATTTAAGTCGGGCAAAGTAAAAGCGTAACAATTCAACCCGTCTGAGTTTGAGTTTAGATTCAATGACTATAAAGGCTTTAGTGAGCACTAACTAAATGAGCCTTGTATGTATATGAAAAAATACAAAATAAAAGGCAGTTTAATAAATAAGTATAACACACTGATTTTATATAAAAAATTAATATCCTTATAGAAATGCATTAATTTAGATCACAATATTATTAGCACAAATGTAAGCTATTTGATGTCCCGGCAGTTGCTTTGAGTCGCAATATTGAATAAACGGCTGGCATAATTTCCGACATGAAGGATTTCTCTATTCTATGTTATATGAAGCATGACTAATGTAGATAAATGTAATAAGAATAAAGCATTACAAAAGACGTGTTCATAATTGAATGATACAGACCTCATTCGGGGAACTCACTGCAATGGGCGTATTCATCTATCTCTGCCTGGATAGTCGACCCTTTCTCCGTTTCTGGCAGTTAACCGTTCTCGATTGGACATCAGCGAAGGCCTCTAGGGACACGAGCTCATTGCGAGGAGGGTCGCTGGCTAACACCAGCCCCGCCTGCATAGAACCACTTCGCCGGTCACGCACCAGTCGAAATTTCCCCTACATGATGATGTACCATTATAGCAGTTAGACCATTAACACCATGCAGTTTATCTGGCGGATTGTTCTCTAAATTAGTACAACTTAACCAGATACTACTGAAACATCTCACATTATACCGCATTGTTTATTCTATTGATATATTTAGAACTAGAATAAAAGCTGAACCTAGATGTACTGGTGGCGATAAAACGTTTTATAATGCCGATGGTCCTATAACTAGACTGAATAAATTAACACAAAATTAACGATGTAATTACTCTAAGATAATTTTAATGAAGTATTTAGGGGTTTTGGCAATTTTAATCTTAGTTTAGGAAAAAGCAAGTCTCGCGGAAAATTAAATAAAAAAGTCAAGATTATGTTAATCTATATTGAAAGCTCATGGTCTTTTCCTATGAGGTCCAACTAAAGGAAATATTAGGAGGGTTTTAAGTTTGCTAGAAACAAAACTTATTTATATCAGTATTTTGATCTTCATTCAGAAAATGACTTTTGAAAAGAAAATGGATTTCTTTTCTGATATTGATTTTGATATGTAAGTTTCCGTGTGTACAAGTTCAAGCAAATGTCACATATGTCATTACTCTGGACTTTTACAGCGCCGATTATTTAACACCTTCTTGAAAGTAAGTTTTGACTCTCTCCCAACAGATAGGGAGCAGGTATATATATTTCTTAAGAAAGCGTCAAATATAAACTTAATCTAAATTCACGAATCCTGACACAAGTTTGGACAGTAAATAATTAATAGTTGCAGTGTTTGTAAAACGTCCATAACCTGCTTCATGTAGAACACTGTATTTGTGTTTCTTTTTACGCATACATTTGACGCTCTTTATTATACAACCGAAATTCTACATCCAGTTTTTCAAATCTGTAGCCCTATTAGAGGTAAAACTAGCTTAATATGTAAAAAGTGATACATTTTCTTTTCTGGATTCATATCTGCATATTTTCCAAACGAACCGAATAGAGGAATTACTACGAGAAAAACAGGAATAATTTAAACCTACTTTATTTGTAGGACATGTATATTTCACAAGACATTCATGAGAAACAAAATGGTTTAATTTACATTCAATGTAAATGAGACATATACACAAATATAAATGTACTATATATATAGACATTGACGATTGATACCAATTGATAATAGTTAATATATTCATAAACATATTTGAGATAAGCATCTTCCGTCTGAACATCAAACCATTGTACAACATTGTCAATGTTATAGCCGTGTTTTAAAATAGATTTAAAGTCAGTTTACGGCAATTCACACAACACTTATACACCAGAATTTTCACATAGAAAATTCATCATTTCCCACTGAAGATAAACTGTGACGAAAACAAAACCTTCACATCAGTTCGTGTGTTTTTGGATAACAAGTTCCGGGCAGGTAATGTTCATAAATGTTTGTCATCGAATATACCCATGGAACAGAGATCATCACGTGAATGTCAAAGTGGTCAATACCAAATTGTAATTGTGAGGTATAGTCACTATATTTAACAGCAAGTCTCACTGATATCAGCAAACAGAAGTGTCCGTCGAATAAATACAGAGTAACATTACATACACAACGTGCTGGTCAGGCATATAACCGTCGACTAGCTTATACAGAGATAAAATATACCAGTTCAAATTACTACCCCAAATAATAACTGAACAATTTGTTAAGTATTGACATAGAGTGATATGTGTCAATGGTGACAATTGTAGTCGACCTTATCAGAAATATTCCAAACAAAACTGATCTACAAGTATTAAGTGGACAGATAAAGTGAATGTTTATATCTGTATTATATTTTGTGGGCAGTTGCGTATTTTACCGACACATACATAGTTTCTACTTTAACGATGCTAACATGACATTACCATTCCATAGGTAAGAATTTTTGTGGATAAATTAAAAAAATAAAAATAAAATAAAAAATTATCGAAACGAAAGCATTATGTGACATCTTGTCCCGATCGTAGAAATGTAACCATTGCACCCCGAATTAAGTTGTGCTCCAGAGACGGAATATAAAACAGGATTAAAGCAAACAATAATTTTGCCGATCAGGATTTTTGAAAAATTTAGTGTCGCATTGACAGCTGAAATAGTTTGTCTAAATTTTTACAGCCGCTAAATTGTATTTCATTTTACCTGACTATAAAATGAAAGGGAATCATAAATCCTTGGAGGGAATGTAAATTTTTATCTGAGGATATCTCACATTTATAGCCACTGAGCAAATGCGTTCCCACTAGCTGTCCTTTACCTTCCTGCTTTTATAACCTTCATATATATCTCCCAATTGCTTTATGATCCCTTGTCTCAGGGTTGGTCGCTATCCGCGTTAAACCTCTAGGGGTATAAATCATATTCAAATGATATACGCCTAACACGTAGAATTCAAAAGATGACTAAAATTCTGAAATGATAAATTGCGTCTCTAAAATATAAAAGAATAAACTGACAAATCTAAAATAAAATAATTGTTTAGTGTTACCATGTTCGTCCGTTGAGTAAATAAGGTGATGACGTCATGCCCGCGCCATTAACACTGACGGCGGTGTATCCGAGGCTGGCAGCGTTCAGACCGTGGTTATTCAGTGAATTCTGTGAGTGACTGTTAGTTACATGAGTTCCCAGAATGTTGGAGTTTAAATTGTTCACTTGGTGGAGTGATGACCGCGAGGCAGAGTTGTGGTGGGACTGAATCGAACCCTGGGACACGTGAGGTGTCTGCTGATGTAAACTAACAGAGTTTTGTTGTTGTTGTTGAACCTGACTTGAAGATTGATGATGGGCAGGGGGCGCTGAGGTCGCCTGTCCATCCGAACCACCACCCCCTGAGCACGGCTTACCGTCCTTCACGAGCACTGGTACAGCGACACGACGAGGGGACGGTTGTAGGGAATTGTTCTGGCTTTGTTGTTGTTGTCCCTGAGAGGACTGGCTGCTCTGGCTACTTCCATTGCTAGATGACTGACTAGTATCCATCTTATCTTTATCTTTCTGTTGTCGTTTGCACTTATATCTGTGATTTTGAAACCATATTTTCACCTGGGTGGGTGTTAGATTAATCATACTGGCCAGGTGTTCTCTCTCAGGGGCAGAAAGGTATTTCTGTTGCTTAAACCGTCTTTCTAGTTCATACACCTGAGCTTGTGAAAATAAAACTCGTCTCTTTCGTCTTTGGGTTAAAGGGAATTGCATGCCGTGCATCTTAGCTTGGTCCATGCCAGAGAGCGACATGCTCATGTGATTCATACCAGTCCCCATAGGGTTCATGGCACATGAGCTGGGCCCCATCAGACGGGATACAGCGGCGTAACCTGGAGTGAAATAAAATAGTTACATTTTAGTCTAAATAACACAAATTCGCTATAATTATATGTCAATAAATTCATTTATAAAAACAGATAATGTATATTATGAAATTTCAAAATTTGACTTGTGAATATTAAAATAGTGGTCAAGTCTCTTAGTCTGGAAAGTGTACCATGTGAGGGGCGGGTTTTTTCATCAAAGTTTTATTATCATAAAAAGCGTCTTGTCAGACGTGTGGTGCAGACACGTTTTTTTGTCTAACAAGAAACATAAGCATTTCGACAATAAAATATCAGACTATTTGCTTGGTTAGATGGTATATGTTTTATTAATGCTTACTGAATTATTTTACAACGTTATTTTATTTAAATATCGTAGCATTAATTATACTGTGCGTATTCGTTGCTATTAGATTATTTTGTCAATCGCTTGATCGAATCTTTTTTCACTCAGACACGATTTGGATTTATGATTTATTTTCTTGATATTAATAAACCTTATAAATTGTATTCAAGAATAATTTCCTTATTATTGTACATTAATCTACTCAAGAGAGTATAATTGGTTTAGATTGACGAGAACGTTAAATAGCTAACAAATGAGCGTGACAACTTAACTGCTTAGTTATTTTGTCAAATAATAATATATAAATTCGTAACATATGCATAGCGTACACATGTTGTTCTGACATGCTCCCAAACAGTGGGGAGGATAGAATTTCTTTGTTAGCGAGGTGTCATAAGCGGGTCCCGTATTGGAGGATTACCTAATTTATTGCGGACGAATCGAGCAGGGGTAACGCGACGATTGGGGCTAATCTGGACGACCAGGCTGTCCCACACGGGCAGAGTTAAACGACACAAAAATACCGTGATAATTATGTTGTGTGCTTGTCACCTAAATATATTGACAGGTGAGAAAGTATGTTTAGACACGTGCGATCAGAACATAGGACAGTTCAACACCCAACACCTTCTTAACTGTTTTTTTGTCAAATCCACCGTGGGGTGCACAGGATATTACAGCGATAAAACATTAAAGTTTTAGAATTGATACCCGCATTTTTGGCGAAAATATGAGTGAACAAATAAAGTTGATGTTTTCACTTACGAAATATGGGGATTTAAATGATTTTTTGTTTTATTTGGGATTGTTGCTTAAATGTGTTTAAATCAGTGACATTCTTTATATGTTTACTGTGCATTAAGGCATATTGGTATTATCAATTTTAAATCGTTTGAATTGAAAATAAAAAATTAAAAAATAAAGGAAATGATTTTTTGTTGTTTTCTGTTTTACTGGAATACGATTTCTATTTTTTAAAGGAAAATTTTTATTTGAACCGCTAAAAACGAGGTAGGTGTTATTTCTCATCGTCAATTTACTATTACCCGTGACCCATAACATCCTAAACATACATTTTCACTCATCATTCGAGACATCGTAACGGCTTATAAATCTTTACGGCCTCGCATATCATGGTGAAATGTCAATTTCTGTTATAGATGATTGACCACAGAGCATTTTGTAAAATAATTTAAATCAGAATTTAAAGGTTTGCCTCAATACCTTTAACTTAACTTATCATAATGTGTATTACTGAATTTGATTGATTTGTGACGAAGAATATTTATCAAATTTAATCCTTTATCAATGCACTGTTGTATTATAATTTCACGTTAAGGCAATATAATGTAAAATACTATGCATATTTGTTTCATTTTTAAGGTAGCAAAATGTTTTGACAAAATAACAGCTAAGCGGATATCAACAGATTTAGCTAGTCTAGATTGATACAAATAAAATATTTAGTTTTGACATTATGAGTGATTACTTAGGCTTATGCTTATAATCTCCAAATATGAAATGTTTGACGGTGATAAAAATACAATGACGGTAAAATTCAAATTTTACGCTTTGTTGAATTGTCGTGAGGAGACTCAAGTTCTTCTCTATTAAATAAAGAGAAGGAAAATGAAAGCATATATGAAATTTCAACTATCATTGTTTGTATATGGGGTCAACTTGACTTGATCTTTAATATACTGATGTGACTTATAGATGATCTACATAGTATCTGGATATCGTGTAACTTTTTATAACACTGATTATCACCGTTATTCAAATCCTTATCGAGTTCAGCGGTCACTGGGTTAAAAAACGAAACCTGAAATAACCACTATACAAGGTACAATTTTGTGCATGTACAGACTTTTTCATGAACCGTGCTTAACAGAGTTGTTTTAATTTCAATAATTTTTAAACGAATTTGTCAAAGAGAAAAAATAAATTAACCAAATGCTATTTATAGATTTTTAAAGGCTTTGAATGATGTTATTTTAAAAGGGAATGTTTAAAGTAGTTAAAAATGCGGATGTTATTTAAGAGGCAAATCTTTGAAGCTATGTTTTGCATTTGTCCGATACGCGTTCACTGTGTTTGTAATACTTCGTTAGTTAAAAGAGTATAAATTTTGAAGTTATAATTCTAATAAAGTTCTATACTACGATTATCACAGCATCTAGAAAATAAATCACAACTAATTTTGATACTGCACCAGAATTTGTATTCCATTTTATTGGAATGTTAAAACTTTAATATAAATCTTTCAGAAGAAAAATGAGGCAGACTTGTCGCACGGGGTTCAAAATGAAGTAAACGCTAAAATATTTGAAAAATACTTAGTCACTAAAGAATACTTAAGGAATATGCTATAATGCACAAACACACATTTAGATATATATATGTATAGAAATAGAAACAAAACTAATATTTGTTTTAAATTTGGGGGCCTTAAAGGCCATTTTCAACAACAATATTGAAGTATATCTCAACGACCTGTTTTTGTCTCGTTGAGATGATTTGAAGAGCGAGAGTTCTCGAGATGGGAGCAGCTTTGATTCACAAGGAACTTGAAACCGGTTAAAGTGCAATTTACTCAATTGATATGCGAGAAAAGGCTCTTTTCAGTAGTACATAAAATCTTCACGCTAACCTACGCTAACCTCATTTTTCGCTGATACGAACGAATTATCATACTCATCAAAACAAATGCTAAACCTAGCTTACTACGCGCTACACAGTATTTGACTAAATTGTTTGGATAAAATATGAAAATTGGGACGCACATACGTTCTCAAAAGAGGTGTAGATTGCCCGAATTTTACAACAAACAAAAGCGAACACATGATATTTTCAGCTTAGATATAACTCGTCTCAGGGCAGTTCAGGCTTCTGGTTTTGGGGAATTTGTACTTAAACTATAAACAGCGGATTAACAATACAAAAATCACCGAAATAACCTGATAAAAAGTGACTTACTGGCAAATCGGGGATCTGTGTTGGCTCCATACCAACTGGTTGTAGAATGCCTCACGGGATCACCATAGTGGGAAAGTTCGGATCCGTTACAATACTGTGAGGGGAAACTTGGGGTGTGATGAGACAACTGGGGCACATAGTTATGGTAAGGGTTGGTAACGGGGACACTCATGCTGCTCATACTTCCCATCTGATGTTGAGGGTTACGATAGGCCGTGGCCAGGGGTGGAATGGCAGCTTCTATGGTCGTCTTCTTGTAAGTCTCTTCGATGGGACTGAGTATGTCGGTGACGGAAAACGGTGTAGTGTGCTTAGGACTCAGAGACATAACTGCACTCAGCCCACTCCACTTAGCTGAAGAATAATTCAGTCTCAAATGCCAAGTTTTGTCACTCTCCAATCTACTTTGTTATGTCAAGGGAAAATCTGGGTGGTCAGAAAACTGGGCCTGTTTGTATACTGGCCATCCTTGACGGCTCATTATCTACCGCGCATGCGCACAACAGAGATTAATACCTGCCCAGTTGGCCTGGTCCAATCAGCGAAAGGGGCTATAGAATTATTCACCTATCTCACGTCGGGATATTTTTACTTCAGTTGTAACAACATCGAGTTGTTTTAGTCAATCAAATATATTACAAATATTTTAGAATAGTAAATGAAAATAAGTTTGTTGTTTTACAGGATTTTCAATGACTAGTTGATAAAAGAATGGAATAGTACTTATTTCATCACCCCTATTCCACTCAATGAACGCTTCCGTACGCGACACGCCTACTTGTCAATCATTTCTCTCTGTAAGCCAGATTATGGGCGTGGCTCATATTATCAAGTAGCAAACAAGTAGATGAATGAGATTTGCTAGTAGCAATCGACGTCCCACTTTAGAGGCCTGCTTCTTACCCCTCGTCCACCCATCAATATCCCTTCAACGTGATTATTTAATGAAGTATAAGCCAATTAATTCCCATATGTGGCAAATCTGACAAAATTATATGAGAAATAATGAAGCTCTAACAAGCTGGTGTGCATTATAAAATAATTCAGCTGTCAACGAAAATACACCCCAACATATCTAATTTTAAGAGGTCTTATAAAAAGTAACTCTCGTATCATTCAAAAAGAGCAAGCAAATAAATATATTAGTTTTTAAGGATGCTAAATTTTCATTTAACGCGTGTGTGGTGAGCTTTTTTTTTATTGATCATATACAGTGTTTCATTAAGCCGAAAATAAGGGTCATATTCAATAAAACTGTCTGATTCGTTATCATATAGCAGTGTTTCTTGTAAATAATTGGAGATATCTATGCACCATTGTAATGACTTCAGATGACTTGATATCTACGGTGAGTAGATTATCTGGATTATGTATCTCTCGACACCCTTAACGTCTTACAATCCACGATACTAAAGAGCAGTTGAACTATCTTTTGTGTGGTATTGTTGAATTAAGTGATAGGTGATGTGTAAAGCTCTCTACGACACTTTAGGGTGGTTTAAGAGAGAGAATAGAGGTAGAATGAGTTTTAGAGGGTCGTGAAGGCACTGTCAAGGCTGTCTTGTTCTGTCCTGAATGGCTGGGGAACATGACCCATTCTCTACCCTAGCACACGTGTGTACCTACTTTCTGCCGGCAATATTTAATACGACTAGATACAGGAGTAAATTATTTCTCTACTCTTTAGAGGTATAGTATGTGTTTCTATAGCCCAGCACGGCCAATCATCGCTTTCCAAACAAAATGGCGAAACTTTTGTAAGAGGTGTCGCTAGAAAACAACATGCCGATTTTAGATAATTGTTAGGGTTGTGCCGAGCCCCATGGGGTGGACCCGCGAATAGAGAATGGATCTTCCTGTCATAGTTAACACGGTGTCGAGTGAGTTCAGGCGTTTTCTATGTGACAAAAGTTGACGAGGTACCAACACTAATACGACCTGTACATTCTAAAGATACATTCTAAACACGTGTTCTCTCCAGTTAAATATGGATTAAATAACAGCAATTGTGAACGGGATTTCTGTTTTTCGTTTCTACAAAACTCGCAGGTGTGCGGTATAATAGAGTCTACATTCACAGGATGGGTTTAATACACTGCTTAATGGATAATTGGTGAAGACCGTCACTGTCACAACTTAACATTCAATAGCGCGGACAAATCGCCATGAAAGGGAAAGTTGTTGAACCATTTCGATCTACTCAAAGTAAACACACCAACAACACGATGTACATAATTCAGGTATTAGACAGGCTCTCGTAAGATTTTTGAAACATAATCTCATCAGCAGGAAAAAAACCCCAAAACTTTTAGTGCGCGAGTAAAATCATCTTCTCCAAGACAAAGGGTATAACGTATACAATCAGTGTTTCCTATTTTTACGAGAGAGGGAATCTTCTGTCGCCCTCTTGTTTGTTATACTTTGGAAAATATACCCGCTAAACAATTTCCTAGCATTGCCAAAAGAATAACAGTCATAACCTATGTATATCATTTGCTCAAAATGTTTAAAATTATGAATGACCTCAAATAGTATATAGGAAATCGAATTTAAAAAACCCACACGATTTGAGGCGAAAGTCAGGACTTGCAAAGCAGTTTCTTGCACCCCCCCCCCCCCCAAAAAAAACCCAACCAAAAAAATACAAAAATAAAAACAATATAGTCAGATTTATTTCTATCACAGGGAAGTCGATTAATCAGCACCGATGAATTATCTCATGACTTAAATATATTTATTCTCTATTTTATCCCGGTAGCAACTAAAATTGTCCTACTCTCGATAAAATATATACATCAGTATATCTATATTTAAACATTTCCCCTCATTATATAACTAGGTTTGGAATTGATGTTCGAAACATCACCAATGCCTATATACATGTAGTCGGTTTTTATTTGACTGGCCCAGCGCCTGTGTACTCAGAAAAAGCTTTGACCATAATGACGGAGTTAAAACTGAATCTGGTATAGAAACACTTGCCAATTTTGAACACCTGGGCGTTTTGGGACAAATTCCAGCCAAAGTATCTCATTCTAAGCATTAACAATGGAATACAATGTTGGTATTACCCAACATGTAATGTAGGCTTTCTCGTGTATATGTGAGAGGAAATATCTTACACATATATTTATTTATTTATTTTATTACACTGAAGGTACATTAAGACAAGCAGACTGTCTCGTAACAAGTTTCATCAACATGTTAAGAACGTCCATTCTCAAGTATCGAGTTAAGTGCTTTAATAATATTCGCTCTTACTCTGGTATATATTATCCTGTTAAGAAATTGTTATGGGATGATAACTTATCCTTACTAGACCGAGTGGGATTATCCAGCGATACTTCATTAGTAATCTCTTTCCGTTATGATTGCCAGTCTATTGCGCATGTCATTTTTTTTTCTAAGCCAGTTAGTTGTAAGTACATTGTAGAATGGTGAGATTTTCTCTTGTGTCCTTGTTTGAATAAGCTGGCTGAAAACACCTCTAATATTGTTTCCATTATATGCAGGTGTTTATAATCAACGCCTAACCTGATCTGATCGAACGAGTTTATTATCCCCTGGATTAGAAACGCCCCAGCTACCACGATCAGGGTTAGTGTTATACGGTCCCCTGGTGAGGGATCGAGTTGTCTTAACGTATCCTGATAGAATAACAAGTGCTCCCCCGTGGACTCAAATCAGAAGACCACGAGTTTTCCTCGTTACTGTCAAATAAAACCTGTGTTACCTACCAGGGGTGTGTTTAAGAAAACAATGACAAACTATTAAATACACGATAGAGCTGAAAAGGACCTCAATAGAAAAAATTAAATCCAGAGATTAAACCTTTACCGGAGGCAATAGATTGAGTGGTACGGGTATCTACGGGGTGCTTGATGTTCCAATGGTTTATTCAAAAGCTTTTAATGTAAGGGAATCTTGTGTGTTTAAACGACTAAAAATGACACAAATATTATGCACAGTAGCAATTTAGCTTAAGGCAGGTTATTTTAAGGAATGACGTTATTACGTTGTGTCAATTGTGAAAACATCGCTTTGTTTTAATATAATTAACAAATTTGATATTTGCGAATTTAACGAAATGGTGGAAGATTATTTAACATGTATGATTCATCGTTAAAACTCCATCTATAGCATTTTGTCCAGCGGTTACAATTTTAAAATTTCATTTTTTTATTGATGCATCCTCAACTTCTCAGAGATTGCAACAGTACACATACAGTATCTATACTCTTGTTCTGTCCGAAGAAACCCAATGCTGACAAGAACCGTGTCTTAATTCCACACAAGAGAGACAGAGATAATTGCTTCTGTTGGACCAAACTCCATTTGTCTATAATGATTCATGTCCGTTTGTTTAAGTCTCGCTTACACTATATAAACATACAGCCAGATGCAAGATTAGGGTTTAACGTTGTACTCCATGATATTTCACTTATATACTGACTGACATATTGTAACATAATCTGACGGTCTTATAAATACAATGGAAAACCTCGAGGAAACCTCGTTTCCCCCTCCACCACCCGAAGCCGTTGAGTGACTACATACAATTATTAAAGCTTGTATAGAAAAATACGCGGATATAAGATATCTGTAGAGAATTTTGGCGTACCAAATCTAGCCAGTTTAATATCAGAAAGCTAAGTTGTGAAACTTCGGTTCAGTTGTTTCAAGTTTGGAATACTTAGTAGTAATGGCATATTATTTATTGTACAATGTGACACAAACAAAAAACAAATAAATACAAAACAGCAACAACAAAGAGGTTTGTATTCTTTAATTAGCGCTGGAAATCTATACATGTACTGAAATTAAGTTTTCTCCCGAGTTGCTGTTCACAATTTTTGACGTACATATCGCCAGAACCAGAATGACTTTAATCAGCTTGTTGTGATATATAACCGTGTGTGTTTCTGAAAAGCACACCTGTTCAAATTATTAATTATGGAGGAAAGAAAGAACAGGGAAGATTTACAATAGGACCAGAGTGTTTTATGGCGTTAAATAAACTCATATTCTACCGATCGGATCGAGGGAAACCAAACATGAGGGATTTGCTGATTTCGCTTCTATTGTGCGATTAAAATAAGGTTTTCATGTCATCACCAGCTGCGTTTAGCTTTATTTATAATATCTGTCATCTCAAAAAGCAACAAAATTCAATCATTTCCAGAATTGCTTTCTGTTACTTTGACTTCATTATGTTGAGACGGTAGAAATCAGGATGGTGGTAAATACCCGATAAATGAACAACGGAGAGCAAGAAAAGAGGCTGTGTATGGATGGGTAGTCTTTTTACTCCTTTATTGTAAGAAGAGCGCTCGGCTTGTTTGTAAACTAGATGTGACTGTTAAAGCCAGCAGGGTGGCAGTCTCATATAACATCATACAGTGTGATAATAATTCCCTGAATGGACAATTGTCCACCCAAACTAACCTAAACACAGCAAGCTACAGCTTTATTTGACAGCCACATCGATCCGGGCACTTTCCCATTTCTTTCTGATTCCAAGCGGAGAGTACTTGGGAGACGGACGAGTGGTAAAGGTACGGGTCTGCTCGCCTGATACTGACGTCAAGTGATACCGATGTGCAGCCCGAAAAGCAAAACCACTTTTTGGCGGAAATTTAAGAGTTTTTCCGGCATATCAAAGGCTGTTCATAAACCCTTCACATAGAGGTTTGATATCTAGAAACAAAGACTTTTCGATCTAGTTTAGAAATTAATTTGTCCTCAAGTTCTCCTCTACTTGTTCAAAACTCTTTTAGTAATTGAATAGTAAATACACATTTGTGAGGTTTGCACATATGATTAACATGCATAACAGAAGAGCTTAGGTCACGTGAACCGCCAAATACATTTGTACATATTGTATATATTTCCATGTACTTCCACTGTTATTCACCGTTAGGTTAAGACTGTCTCATTACACATGGGTCAGAAAGGCGGGCACTTCGCACCCTGTCCTTGGACAACTATGAGAAGAAAAATGTAACACAACCGTATGTTACAGGCCATTTGGTCCCTTTGAGTCGTGGAAAAAATATTTTAAAACATAACTGTTATATTGGATTGTTTTCTAAACGACTTTTTCTGCGTCGTTTCGAGACTTAAGAAGTTTATTGTTGGAGGCGTTATCTTTAAAAGAATGAAACACTCACAGTGGACATACACAGCAATTGAAATAACATCAATTTAGACGTTTTTTTTTCTTCTATCAGGGCTGATTCAACCCTCAAATGGTTACACAACCGAAGAGTGAATCTATTCAGGAAAAAATATTATGAATTCAAAGTGTTCATGAAGATATGTTTGGGGTGTTGGCATAAACGAATGGTAGATGTCATTGATCAAACAAATGAAAGTAAAGTATTATTGCTATTTTTCATTTTTTGAATAACAAAGAATTAAAACAGCCTTAGCTACTATCTAATAAAAGAAAGGTAAAGAAATGGTAATTTTCACGTGCAGACAGTTGCATAGCAATACATTATGTCAACTCTATATGTAATTCTTAGTTTATGTGGATAACGGTTTGGTCACATTTAAAAAACAACAGAACATATGACAAAAGTATGGCAAAGAGTTAGGATCATAGACGGTATGCTTTCAGGTAATGCTCTGGTAATTCGCCCCCGAATCCTAGGAGCTTTTAAAGTTTCTGGTGACTAACGGGTGTGATTAACTGGCCTTTTTGCCCTGTTTCGCCCCAATCGTAAAAGTGAAACAGTTTTTAGTAAGGCGTTAAACTCCAATCAATCTAAAAAAACAAGCAAGGCACGTAACCAGCCCTGTTTGCATTTTGTTGGTTGGGATGCTTTATTTCGTTTAGTAGGATGATAAAACAAATCAATTCTCTGAAAAGATCATACGTTATTACAATCGTGTAAAACAATCAAGAATTCAAGTTAAGCTTACATTCTATTGTTTGAGTTTAACTGTAAATATATGTGTATTACTAAACGGTTAGGGTAGGTGGATGGGGGACGGGAGGGGGGAGAGGGGTGTCAGCGATTCCCGATCTCCCATCAGATTATAACACATATTACTGGAGTTCTGTTGTTCATCAACGACTCTCTGAGACGTTAACTCAAATTAGATGATGATTATATGCATTCCAATTAAAAATCACGGTGTCTGTGACAAGTTGTCAAATAAACCAAGAGTTATTTGTCATTCAAACAGAGGCAATTTCTTCCTCTGCTTAGCCTATACTGAAATCCATAAGTATATTGAACGATGTTAAATAAAATAAAACATTTGGGTGCATTATAGTTTACGTATTGCTTATACCGTTTAAAAACTGTTGTGAATGCAATCCGACAGACGAAGGGGTACACTAAGTTGTTACGCTTATAGACGGTATATTATATTGTTGTCGTCATTGCTACAGGTTGACGTGAGATCCAAGCAAATTGCCAAGTTATATAAAATGTCGATCATCATGTACTGAGCTTTGTTTGCCTAAAATGTTGAATTGGTTAAGACATAATTCGGATGTTGATTTTAATTCATTGTTAGGTACCAGTTAGATCCAGTGTTTTATGTTTTTTTTTAAAATATAAAGATATACTAAAATGTATAGAATCGGACGACAGCAGTCTAATACTATTTTATTTATTTTATTATTATTAAATTGAAGAATAGCAATAGGTCCACCTTAAGTGTATTCTTATCGAATGTAAACACAAGGTTATAGGTCATGGCATTCGTTTTGAGCGGCTTAAATACATATGTACTCAATAATTTGAAAGAAACCTAATGAGCGATTATCAGCTGGTATATTCTTGTTTGGGGGGATGCCTGGTTCTGTTCTCAAATTCCCATCCTCACCAGTGTAGTTTCTGGGCTGGGTAATATTTGACCTGTTCTGACGACGAAACTGAAATAAAAAAATACACTTTACACATTATTTTTATTTAAAGAGTCGAATAAAATATAAATGAAATCATAAATCAGTTCGTTTTCAGTGTTTGTATTTTAGTTTGGCAGATTAACGGTAAATAATGTGTATTAATACAAAAGTTATGTACGCCGCGTGTGGGGGATGTGTCAGCGATCGATCAAACACCTCAATTAACATTAAAAAACACTTATAAAGATGGCTCTATTGTTTCACAACTGTTCCCTAACACTTTAACTTCAATTAGACGACAATTGCATGTCTCAAGTGTGAGTTTTGTCTTCTGTGGCAAGTTGTCAAATAAATCAGTTATTTTTCACTTATACGAATTTGTGAATACGAATGCTATTCTCCTCTCCAAGAGCTGAATAAATTGTAACTAAGTTACCAGCCGAGGCAACCCAAATATATATGATTTAAATATACAATGTGGAATTTACTTAAATTTCACATTGTTATTATCGTGAATGTATTATACTATACACGGAGTGAGTAATATCATTTGGCTGTAGATAATACTTGTGATGGATTTGGGTTTAAGACCGAAGTCGGACCAAGACAGCATTTTGATCAACGAAGAGTCCTTCATCCCGATAATCGATTCATTAGATGAATTGACCTTTTGTCCGAATGTTTGGAGCTGGTTATAGCACATATATAATGTGGTTGATTAACTCGTGTTATTATGTATAAATGTTTCAGAAAGGGATATACCAAAATAATTATCCACGCTGCAACTCCATGTTACTCGAGTGAATTAACTGTAAATAGACGTGTATTGATAAAACTGTTAGTAACGCAGCGTGTGGGTGTGTCACTGATCGGCCATATACCACAATTAACACTAGACTATGACACTTTTTAAGATGGCTCTATTGTCCTCTAAAGTTAAAGCTTCAATTCGATCATCAGTATAACTTTCAATTGAAGTTTTAAAATCCCTGACAACTTGTCAAATATATAATTTGCCAGTTGAACAAATTGAGGACTTCGCCCTTTTTCATCGGCATTTGTCTATAAAATCATCAATATTGCGCAATAAAAATATCCATGTTTTTTAGTTTTTTGCTCTGTTATATGACTATTGGCAATTTAAAAGTAGGGATATTTTTTTAAAAGTTGTTTTTTTGTGCCTGCTTTTGTGGAAAGTTCATTTCAATCGGGTCAGAACCCGTTAAATATAGAAAGACAAATCAAGTTTCTTTTTGTGTAATTTTCTTGGTTATGTCGTTTATAGCAAACGTGTATTACTAAGACCCGGTACCAGACACGTGCCAGAAATTATCTCTGCTGTATCCAGCAATGATGCCATCGAAAATCCCAATCGCCACAACACTTGTCAAAATCGTTCTTTTGTTCATCAACCGTTTTTTTCACACCCACAGCGCATACTTTTCCAAGATTGAGAATCACATAATGTGAATATCTCACCTTGCCGAACGGCAAATAAACGGCAATAAATTGATCTAGAAACAGAACCTAGTTATGTCCACTGTAAAACAAAGACCGTCTGCAAAACAAATATGTTAATATATTTCAGAATAAGAAAAATATCCTGTTTTTTGTGTAGTTGATATTTGTTAAGCCTTTCAATTGTTATAAGATATAGCTATGTTGCAATAAACCCTTTCAGTTGTTATGATATAAATATGTTACAATAAACCCTTCTAATTGTTATAAGATAACGTTGTGTTACAATACATCCTTCTAATTGTTATAAGATTTAGATATGTTACAATAAACCCTTCTAATTGTTATAAGATATAGAAATGTTACAATAAACACTTCTTATTGTTATAAGATTGAGATATGTTACAATAAACCCTTCTAATTGTTATAAGATATAAGTATGTTACAATAAACCCTTCTAATTGTTATCAGATAAAACTATGTTACAATAAACCCTTCTAATTGTTATAAGATAACGTTGTGTTACAATACATCCTTCTAATTGTTATAAGATAAAACTATGTTACAATAAACCCTTCTAATTGTTTTAAGATAAAACTATGTTACAATAAACCCTTCTAATTGTTTTAAGATAAAGCTATGTTACAATAAACCCTTCTAATTGTTATAAGATAAAGTTATGTTACAATAAACCCTTCTAATTGTTATCAGATATAGATATGTTACAATAAACCCTTCTAATTGTTATAAGATAAAGCTATGTTACGATAAACCCTTCTAATTGTTATAAGATAAAACTATGTTACAATAAACCCTTGTAACTGTTATAAGATAAAGTTATGTTACAATAAACCCTTCTAATTGTTATAAGATAAAGTTATGTTACAATAAACCCTTCTAATTGTTATAAGATAAAGCTATGTTACAATAAACCCTTCTAATTGTTATAAGATTTAGATATGTTACAATAAACCCTTCTAATTGTTATAAGATATAAATATGTTACAATAAACCCTTCTAATTGTTATTAGATAAAGTTATGTTACAATAAACCCTTCTAATTGTTATAAGATAAAGTTATGTTACAATAAACCCTTCTAATTGTT
>JARFOD010000001.1:1576247-1602000 GCA_031763545.1 Mopalia muscosa | reverse complement strand
CATCTCCAAAACGGGCTATTTGAAAGCGCTCTGTGGTTTAGCGAAATCTTGCGGGGGAAAGTATGACAAGGTTTGTTATCGGTTATGTCATCAAATAATAAATGTGAACAGCTCTTAATGGGTCATTTTCCTTTTTAGTAACAAAACCGACAAAGCATTCTTTAAATTGAAAGAATTTTCAAAGTAGGGCCTACAACGATTTAAATACACGGTTCAATCTTGTGTGTAATCTTTGTGAGGCGAAAGAAGCAGAATAAATTGAATGACGGGTTATTATCAGATTAAGTTGACAGCGTGTTATATGAGGAGCATTCCTTCATAAAGAACGACAAGCTGGATATATCGAGAATTGGTTCGAAAATAGTCATTTATTGTTAAGGCTAAACTACTGGCGTCAATCAAATCTTACTGACGTGAATAAGATACCTCAGAAGCATTAAATATCAAAAGTTATTGGTAAGCCGTTTATTTGAATTGATTACGATTGCCTTAAGCTTAAACGTGTTTGGTAATATTGATGCTTGGCGTCGGGGCGCTTAACTCGCACACACGATTTATCAGTTTGTTAAAGATTTCACATTGTTTGCACACAGGAAAAGGGAATCATAAATTATTGTAAAGGATGAAACCAAGAAACAGCTAATCTCTTCGACATCAATGACTGGTTTATTAGATCAGAGAAATGTATCGGATGTGTTGCCGCAAACACGAACCGTCAAACGAAGACAGATGCAAATGAAAAACTGGATATATTCTCTCGCCATTTAATAACATAGTTAACCGACGGTTGGGTTTTTATTCAGTTATGTACATGTTATTACAAATCATAAGTCAAAAATGGACAAATTGGGCGGGTAAGATTGACTTTGTTCGTGAATCGACATTCCACAACTTTATCTCTTATGCATGGGGTAAGTTCTCCGTCTGTTTAGGCCGTGTAAAAGCAACTAATTAAAATCAGATCTAAAAATCGCACAAGCAATGTCGATTTGTTTCATAAATTGACCAATCACAGAACTGCTTCTCAAATCCGGTTAGTAAAAGCCGAAGATTTGAAGATAAAGAAAAAACAATAAGTTTAGGTCGAAAAACAATTGTCTTTCCTTTGATCCAGTAGGTCGTTTACAAGTTTGTTTCTGTTGTATGCTATTATGTTTTGTTTTGTTTTATATTAGATATAGACATTTTAGGTTGTTTACAAGAATTTCCCTTTTTCAATTGGCATAATCTCAAAGCGATTATGAAATGTAAAATGTAAAGCTTTTAGGATAAGAAACTGAAGTTAATGGAACTCACCTCATTGTTACCTCATGCCGAATGCTGTTTTGTGTTTCACCAATATATTGTTTTCAGGCACTTCTTACAAGGTATAAGGTATACCACATTTTCTGAATCCAAACAATTCAAACTGTCTACCAAGTATCAAATATTACCCATTTCTATGAGGCCAGGAGACCTGGTGTGGTATGTTAAGTGCCTAACTTTCATCTCTCCTTTTTTATTGGAAGACCCTCTGAATACTGTTGTATGGCGATAGACAAAACCTAGTAGAAGGTTGCAAAAGTTGTTCTATACTAAGCTTTATAAAACGTTCATTTTAAAAGTTTCATGCTCTTAAATATCGATGTATTTACGACTTTAATTGTCTCTATAATTACTCATTCACTCACATTAAAAGTCAAATCAACATCAACTTTGCAGAGAGAAATACCAAATCAGGAAAGATCTCAAAATATTTATAAAACATGATAGGTGATAAAGTCATAAATTTTATTAGGCTACCGAGCACTCTAAATGGTGGATTAGATTACATCTATTGTACCGTATATACCGTATATACCAACAAATACAACTATAGCGCAGGTAAACTGATTCATTCTTCACAGTTCTTTAAAAGATTAGTGGTAACGTGCGCGCTTACTAAACTGAACCTACCTCGATGTACCGTTCACGAGATCGAGTCCGCCTGTCGAGCATTAGGGATATGAACGAGTCACAAGATGTGGCTCCGGCTATCCTGGGGTTGTTTTTACGAGGTTTCCTCCCGGTTTTCCACCGTAATAAGGCAAAGAACAGTGTGAAATGGACAATCTGTCTTCATATAAGTGAAATACCCTTGAATACGACGTTAAACCCCAAACAAACAATTAAAAGCTCGAGAGACGTAAGCCCTTTGCTGTGATAAATTTAAA
This sequence comes from Mopalia muscosa, assembly GCA_031763545.1. NCBI lineage: Eukaryota > Metazoa > Mollusca > Polyplacophora > Chitonida > Mopaliidae > Mopalia > Mopalia muscosa. The sequence goes on along the minus strand of JARFOD010000001.1, from coordinate 1,599,808 downwards.
CCAACTGTTTGAGGCAGGCTTTAAAATAATTCACCACTGCACAAATACAGCTTAGTGCATTGAAGGACGACAGCAAATAAGAGATTGACATTAGTTGAAGTCGCACTTCTCCATTTTTCTTGTTTCATTTTCTCTTCTTTTATTTCAGAGGTGACCAACGAGAACTAAACCCGTTTACCGGCTCCATTTTTATGAAACAGTATAGTTACACAATGTAATATAAACATACAAGTGGATACAGATTTTAATCAAATCAATACAATGATATAGTTAATGCTCATATATTTTATTCACACACTCAGAGCCATATATTTTATTGTATACATACAACCATGCAAGCATGAGTATAATCAAGATATAAGGGTCAATGTCCGAAATCTACTCCTTTAAGAAAATAGCACATTCGTCATGTAATATTGACAGACAGATCGTAAAAATGTATCAGAAGGATAAGATGTATGCTGGACACATATATACATTCCAGATAAGACCTCTTTTGTTGGCCAATAAACTAAAGTATAAATCTTTATCAGTTGTTACAAAATCCATTTGTATTTCAATGTGAGCATTGTAACTCCCGGTTTTCTAGTCTCCTTCAACAGGAATATCAAATGTAAGCAGAATCTTCTGTTTACGGCTAAATTTCCCTCTGCATCAAGAGCTTTTAACCCTAATTTTCCTTAGCGGTAATCGGCTGTTTTCTTTCATTAAAATACCAGTTAACAGGTTGATCTATTCCAAACGAAGACCGAATATCTTATTTACTGCATATTTATCACATTGTCTATAGCATGTATATGGTCAATGTGTCTGAAGGTTACCCATAGCCACTCGAGATAATCATCTATTTAAGGTCTTGCCGACCCCTTGGGCTCAAAATGGACCAATTTTATGTATCCCTTGGATAAAAAAGTTAGGTATGCAAACTATATGTTGGTGAAAAATTTAATTCGAAATTATAATTACAATCAGTTAAAATTTGACTCTTGGTCATCCAAGTTGCAAAACTTTAATTGCCTATTTCTTGCACTTCAGTTTTAAGCAGACATGAGTAGCAGACATGAAAGGGTGAACCTGTCCTAAAATAGATAATAAAACTATAAATTCAGATTGTTAATGTCTTTTTTCGTTTTTAAGGTATAGCGATAACAAATTTCATTATTTTGACTCATTTTTTTTAATTTTTGAAATTTAACACAATATTGCATGCAAGAAAACTATGACAACGGGAAAAACTGTATGACCGCTTTTTCGTTCATATAATGTGATATTCGATGATGTATAAACAGTTGACAAAAATGTTGGAAAAGAAGTAGCAATTTGAAAAAGAGGTAGCAAACATTCACTTTTTATGCAAAATATTATTTCTTTAAATATTAGAACAAAACAATTCCTTTGTAGGGTATTTAACTTATATGACGGCGGTGTATTGCAACAATAATTGACACTGTCATAACAAAGATGTGAAATGTATCCATTATGTTGGAAAGTTGAACTGCCTCCAGTGCTAAGTAAAGACGGCAATGTTACTCAACAAACAAACTGCTCTTAGCCATAGGGCGAAGATTTTTTATAGCTTCACTCATTTGCCTAATACCAGAAACAGCCTTACGTCCATGCCTTACAAACAACCGGCTTGGTCATACAGAAGGGCCTTATTGAATGTCTAAATTTACTGATATCACACCGCTAAAACGGCTTTAATTGTGCGGTTGTAGCCAGGCAAATTACAGCTGAACAAATAAATACACCGGGACTATGGTATGAATGAAAAAAAATGCTTAGTTTTATGTGGACTTACGTTACATATTTTCACAGTTTTATGCGGATAACAGTAGAGTCCCTTCGTGACTTACTGGTGAGACGGTAATGGCGCGGGTTTATCGCAAAGTTCCCAATCTCCATTGAAAAACTAGACGGTATACTTGATGTTCACAAAATGAGCTTCATTGTGTTGTGTGCGTTCGGTTCTGACACAGTGGGTTTTGTGTTATGTATGAACAAAATGCCAGACAGTCAAACTAGATGTATGATCTGCTTACATGTCTTAGTTGACAAAATATACTATCTATTGTTCTTATATTTAGTTACACTTTCTATAATTCAATACATTCAGTAGAGTGGAGATGACAATTAAAATATTAACAATAGGGAAAGGACCAAATCTGTTACCATTAGATGTATCTGAAAATCGAACATTTTTGCGAAACACGAATTTATTTCCGATTGCTGAACAGCTTAACGCCTCCACTTGTCCATTGGTGTCAATGAATTTCGCTGTATCACGTGATGATGTGCCGTCTGGTGAAAGCACTTTGAACGACCCGTCAATTTCCCAACGAAATTCATCTTTGTTTGCAGTTGCAAACAAAACGGCTTGAACTCTACCAACAGTTAATTCAAGACTATTTGGTGTTGCAACTGTTATCTTGATATCTCCAATAAGTTGATGTCCATATGTTCCAATATAGTCCGAAAGGGGGCGCTTTGGGGTTACATCCGGGTTATTTGCACTACCATTTGATGGGCTGGATTGATTCCCCTTCTCGTGTACCCAGGGGTGTGGGAAACTGCAGGCAGTAGAACCATTCAGCCAGGGCGACTCCCCGAGAAGCAGATCCGATGCGAATGCTGTAATCATGTTATTAACTGAGGTGTGGTTCGCCGGAGCACCATTGATGTTGACATATATACCAATGTTTGACTCTCGAAAAAGTGTGACCAGCGAACTATACGCGAAGAAGCCTCCACTGTGTGTCGTTGTTTGCCGACCTGGAGAAAACACAAAATATAACAAATCATTTGTTTTTAATTCTGGTGCTCCACAGATAAACTTTCATTTTAAATTTAATTTGCAAATACAGACAGTAAAATAATGTTTAACATAAAAAACGCCTACTGTCTGAATTGAAAATCCAGGGATATTTTAGTCAGATTTCATCCTCGAATTGCTATTAACATTACTTTTCGAGACACATTTTCAACATTCAATTTAATTTTTCAGGATAATCTGCTATCGTTAATATGTTTAAATAGAAGTTGTTATAAATACCGATATTAAACGAGTTTCAGTTGCAGACATGTGTGTTAAATGGAGAAGGGTTGTATGAATAGTTGTATGACACTGTGTATCTCATGTTGAATTGGTGTCAACATCTGACAGTCCGGATTCAAAGAGATGACCATTCCGCAGTACTAGTGTAAGGTTTGAAACTAGTAAGTTAAACTGATAAAAATTAAACAAAAATTGCTATTTTAAAATCGATTTTCGTACTTTCGAGAGTGAAGTAAAGTAAGAGAAATACTAGCACAGACCTCTGTATGTTCCAATAAACCAGCCCATGCCGTAGGCCAATTGGTAAAAGTCGACTGGAAAGGTTGGTCGCCTAACTCCCACCTCCAAAAAAGCAGGGGTCAACTCAATGGGCTTCATCGTCTGGCTAAAGGCAGTACTGTTCAGAACATCTCGGAATCGAGGTGCTGTTGGTGTCTGGAGTAAGAACTGTATCCACCGACTCATATCCTTGGCTGTTGAACACATTGCTCCAGCAGGTTCACTCGGATAAAGGCTGTGGATATACAAACAGTAAGCTATTATATGTGATCTATTGAGACCGAGGGTTGTGAGAAGCTACAGAAAGAAACAGTCAAGGCGAGTAGTATAAAGGTGCATCTCGTTTATTATTAGCTATTACATAATAAGGAAGGGTTGTGCGTTCTCAAGTACTAAACTGTTACTACATAAAAAGTACTATTTATATAGTAACATTTTATTACATAGAAAGAAGGAGCGTACGTTATTCAGTTCCAAGGAGCGAGTTCGTGTTGTCACAGACTGCACGTGGTGGCGTCGTGGGCGAGGTCACCAGAGTATATGACAAGTGTGTCGTCTGCTTGTTTAGGAACAAGGTAATTAAGGAGTTGTGCTATTACATATAAGTAAGGACTGTACCTTATTCAGTACTAAGGAGCGGGTGATAAGACAAGACACATTGCGTACCAGCGCAACGGCGAAGGGAGACACCCTCGATATCACTGACAAGAAATAGATAAGACCAGACAATCACAGGTTAGAATATAAAGACATCCCAAACTGATAGACTTTATGTTGCGCCTTAGAATCAAGAGCACCGGGGCAACAGGAAGCTCTCTCCCAATCTTATTCTTGCATGAACATTGACATTTTCTGAAACGAAAATAATACTTTTTACAATATTATTTATATCATCCATTTTTCGGTTGAGTATGTTTTGTTCAAAATTGCTCTTATTGTTACCAGAAGTATATTATGCAACTGCCATATAGATCAGCTAACCTGCATTTTGGATTACTAAACGAAACGAATTCAGCAGTGCAATATGTTCATGTTGAATAGACCATAAATGGCAACTAAGTCGATAATTATGAAGCGAGTCGTCCTAACGAAAAGAAATGTATGAAGTGGCTGATCAGGAATGCCGTTGACATTAATATGCGACAGTTGCATACTTCTAGTAAATAGACTTCTGTTGTTATGTATAACAAAATCGTAGACCATAGACAGAAACATTTGATAGTCACAATCGATGGATACAGAATATGTATCCCTTGTTCTATTCCACCCGTGGAGCTAGACTTGGATAAGTCTGGATAAACATATATGATAAAAAGAAAAGGACCCCGCTCAGTCTTACATTAACATGTTAACATACATTCTTCCCACATACACTGATTTATTGCATTTTATGAAATAATTGCATTTTCTGTTGTTTTTTTTTTTACTGAAAACATTTTTACACAAACCTAAATATGTTAAACGGCATCAGTTGTAATTGTCCACCCTGGTGTGTATAAGGAAGTGCAATAGGCTTGGACCGTGACTGCTCTTCCAGGTCAGTGAGGATGACTGTCGAGCTCATGCCCAAAGGCTGGAGGATGTGTTCTGTCAACAAATCTTCCCATGAAGTCTGCGTGCCGGATATAACCTCTGTCACATAGCCCGCCAAGAAGTACATCCAGTTGTTGTAGTCAAAGTTGTACCTCAAGGGCTGGGAGACTGGTAAGTAACGGAGCTTACTAAAAATAAGATTACCCTGGTCTTGGGAAATTGTACAAAATGGCATAGTTACATGTAAATACATAAAACGTAATTGGAAGTGACTACCAAGTGCACAAGCTGGACGTGTTTTTAAGCATTTAAATCCGGTTATATTCAGTTAAGTCACGCTTCATTTTTTATTCTTCATATGCTGACTGATCTTGAGTCCGGAGAAATCGCTCTGCTTACCTAGCCATTATCTTCCGTGACACAGTATCCGGGTATCCGGCGAACATTCCATAGTCAGCATTAGCCAAACCAGTTCTGTGAGAGAGGATATCTTTCAGTGTCACGTGATCAGTCAGTTCGTCCGAATACAGTTTGAACGCATCACCCAATATATTTTTTAATTTGGTATCCCAAAGCAGCCTGAATAATAAATAAAAATGATAAGTTTGCTTCTAGTTTTACGTCATGAATCAAGGTGCCCTCAACCATAGGCAGCTGTAGTAGTTAGAGTTCCATTGCACGTTAAAACGGAAAACACTTTTGTTTTCCTTTGTTCTTTCTATTGTATCTCGTCTTTGTTCACAACAAAGGAATGGAGAATGTGTTGACGCATTAGGGATTAATTAAGTACCAAAGCCTGACAAGAGACTGACAATCTTATTGTTAGGAAAACTATGATCAAAAACGGGGAATAAAAGTACGAGTGTTGCGTAATAAGGGTAAAGGGATTGGGAGATGAGATAAGTTTAAAATTGTCAATAGAGATCATTAATCCTATCTGGGATTAGGGTATGTAACAGCAAGCTTTAACCTTGAATTGCCGATGAAATCACGAACTCTCTCGCAAAGCTGGGATACTGGCGAATTTTACTTGATTTCACTCTTTATTGGTTCCATTTAACAACTGCATTCAGAAATATTAAGACTTATGTACATATAAACGACTTTCTTTAATTCACTAAAAAGAATTATTAGAACTCGGAGAAAGTGCATTTGGGTCAAGAACGATCTAATGTTGGACTAGAAAAACCTTCTTTTCACAGATAAAAAATATCGGCCGTTTGAAGGAAGAGACGGCGAGAAGTATCACAAAGTTATATGTATATGATGCATGAAGTCAATTTATTTGGGGTGCCAGGGACCATATTGGCGTCCTTCTCACCGCCGACATTTTGACTTGCAGGGGGTCCCACCTGTCTTGGGTACCACACTTCTAATATTGGTCACAAACAAGACACCAGCTTGTTGATATCATCACTGTAGAAATGTATTTCTATGAACCAATACTGTGAATCATCTTTCTAAAAGGACAGCTGTTGTTACATATGTGTGCTTCAATGTGGTAGGACAGGGAGACTAGACTTTTGAATACATGTTATCTTTTAAACATATGTTATATTTTTGACGGCTGTATCGAAGCACAGCTGTTTTACAGTCGAGGATGTGGCTTCATTCTAATACATTTAAAATGAAGTTAAATAGAACTAAACAGATACGTATAGAAATATCGGTCGCGATGTTATCGACTATGCTGCAACACTCAATTATTTATTACTCCTATTAGTTAGCGAGTATATAATACATTACATTTGTCATGTTTGAAGTGTCAGTTTTGAAAATGCTAATGCTTGTATTGATTCAGAAAGAGAATTCATTTTCCAGAAAGACAAGAATACGTTTCCCTCGAATATTCCTCGAATATATTATTCTTACAGTACATCATTGTCAAACATAATATAAAACACTGAATGGTAAACAAAAACTTGTTCCAGATTTAAGCTCAGTTTTCATATTAAATTATTAACATAAACTGCTTATTGAGGTTACAACCAGCTGACATCATTTTACCAAACAATAAGTCCAGTATATATAGTAAACCTTTTATTTAACAATTTAAACATACACACAAAAAAAAACAGATACATTAAATGACTGGGTATGACTGCTTAAAGTGCTTGGCTGAGTCCTCGGGGCTCTGTATAATAGCAAGCCGTTTTGTCACTTTTACCTTTATTCTACACATGTTGAATTCTTTTCCACATATGTTGAATTCTTTTCCACATATGTGAAATTATTATCCACATATGTAAAATAGATGACTTTATTTTACATATGTGGAAAAGATTTTCACAAATGTGGAAAAGAATTCAACATATCTGGAAAAGAATTTTACATGTGTAAAAGAATTCATCATATGTGCGAAATAATTTCACATTTGTGAAATTCTTTTTCAAATATAAAAAATTAATAATTTTTCACATATAAAAAATTAATAATTTATTTTACCTATGTTGAAAAGAATTTCACTTATGTAAAAAAGAATTCAACATATGTAAAAAAAGAATTCAAAATATCTCAAATAAGCCTTTTTCACTTATGTCAAATAAAAAGTTGAGTAGAACTCTTTTGTAGATACTAGTATCTGAAATAAAAGCACACACTCTCAATTGCAGACTTCTCCCTCACAGCCTGTATTTAGCGACAATGAATTTGCCCAAAAAGTACGATCTGCTCGGAAGAACATCCACCCTCTGCATTTCGCAAAACATTTATTATTTTCTAGCCAAGAATAAATGAGGGAAACTACAATTATTGTTTAATAGGCCTACATTTGCGACCGATTATGTAGAGAGCATTACTACGTCTGATTCGTCGGGAAAATAAAATGATGAACACAACAATAAAAGTACTGAATAAGAATTAACCCGTCGCCTAATATAATATTCACTCTTCAATCGGCACCTTATATACAGCATGTGGGCCATTGTCTTCGCCTTGTTTTGTTGTTGTTATCTTGCGACATTTGATCAATTTTGTAATCAAATTGACTTGGGAGTGTGCCTTGCTCATGGCTAAACTTGCACAACATTTGGAATATATTCCCATCGCCTTTGCATTCGTCTTAAAAGTTTACACAAGACGATAGGAGCACAAATGAAGGTTGGATATATATGGTCCTATTTCTCATTTTTTTGATAAGTAGAACTCTATTGTACATATCTAAAATAAAAGTTTATTTTACATAAGTGAAATTCTTTTCCACATATGTGAAATAGTTAGGTTTTGGTGTTTTATCTTACTTACGTGGAAAAGAATTTCACATATGTGGAAAAGATTTCTACATTTATGTTGAAAAGAATTTTAGATATGTGACATCCTTTTTCACATAAGTTAAAATGTTTTAAACATAAGTAAAAAAGAATTTCACGTCTGTGGAAAGGAATTGTACATAAGTAAAATAAAAGCAAAACTTATTCGACATACGTAGAAAAAAGGCAGAAGTGATAAAACGGCTTGCCATAATGGTAAGGTACACAAAATCTATTTTGTCTTGTTCACAACATAAGGTAGGTTCAAGAGTAAATCAAAAGGTCCCGAACTGTAATCTTTCTTCAAGCTCCATATTGTATCAAGTATTGTTCGGTACATGACGAAACAACTGGTCGCAAACTGTATATTTATCTCACAAACACATTTCCTAAGGTATGGTTCGGTACAGGAGAAAAACAAATGGTCAGGGACTGATTTTTATCTAACAACATCTTTCACGAGGTATGTTCGGAACACGAGGAAAACAAACGGTCGTGAACTGATCTGTATCTAACAACATATTTCACGTGATATGTTCGAAACACGAGAAACAAACGGTCGGGGACTGATATTTATCTAACAACATCTTTGACGAGGTATGTTCGGAACACGAGGGAAACAAACGGTCGGGGACTGATCTTTATCTAACAACATATTTCACAAGGTATGTTCGGAACACGAGGGAAACAAACGGTCGGGGACTGATCTTTATCTAACAACATGTTTCACAAGGTATGTTCGGAACACGAGGAAAACAAACGGTCGGGGACTGATCTTTATCTAACAACATGTTTCACAAGGTATGTTCGGGACACGAGGAAAACAAATGGTCGGGGACTGATCTTTATCTAACAACATCTTTCACAAGGTATGTTCGGAACACGAGGGAAACAAATGGTCGGGGACTGATCTTTATCTAACAACATCTTCACAAGGTATGTTCGGAACACGAGGAAAACAAATGGTCGGGGACTGATCTTTATCTAACAACATATTTCACGAGGTATGTTCGGAACACGAGGAAAACAAATGGTCGGGGACTGATCTTTATCTAAAAATAAATTTCCATGAGGTATGGTTCGCTCGTTATAATTCTACACACAAGGGAGCAAATAGTCGCGAACTAGATTTTTGTCTAACGCTAGACCACATAATGTATGGTTCCATACACAAGGGAGAAAATGGTCACGAACTGAATCTTTCTCTTACACTATACTTTATAAGATATTGGTCGGTACAAATTAAAAGAAGCATCTGGTCGCGAACAGAATCTATGCCTAGTTCAAATCCTGATTTCATCAGGTATAATTCAATCATATGAAACTACAAAGAAAACCAAGACTCACTGATTGGATGTGTACATTGCTCACAAGGTATGGTTCAGTACACAACGAAAACAACTGGTCACGGACAGGATCCTTGCCTAGATCCAGATTTAGCTAAGTATTGTATGTATACTACGAGAACCAATGGTCGCGGACTACATCTCGTAGATGTTATAGGGTATGCTTCGGTACCGGTCAACGAAGAAAAACAAATGGTCACGAACTGTATCTTTTTCTAACTTCAGATTTTAGAAGGTGTGGTTTCGTAAACGAGAACAAAAATGCCGTCACGGACTGCATCTGTATAACTCCGGATTTATTAAAGTATGTTGTTTGTTCTTGCCATTACTGAGCTAACTTGAATAGACGTAACATCAGTATACATGTTGTTCATTCTATTCATTACTTAGCTAACTAGAATAAACGAGACATCAGTATAAATGTCATTTATTCTATCCATTTATACTGATTGAACCAGAATAGACGGGACATCAGTATGAATGTCATTTATTCTTTCCGTTTATTCTGATTAAACCAGAATAGACGAGACATCAGTATGAATGTTGTTTATTCTATTCCTTACTGAGCGAACCAGAATAGACGTGTCATCCGTATATATGTCATTATATCCATCACTGAGCGATGGAGAATAGACGTGACCTCAGTATAAATATCATTTATTCGGATTGAACCAGAATAGACGTGACATCAATATAAATGTTGTATATCCTATTCATTACTGAGCGATCGAGAATAGACGTGACGTCAGTATAAATCTAATTTATTCTATCCGTTTATACTGATTTAACCAGAATATCCAAACATCAGTATAAATGTCAATTATTCTATCCATTTATACTGATTGAACCAGAATAGATGGGACATGAGTATAAATGCCATTTATTCTTTCCGTTTATTCTGATTAAACCAGAATAGACATCAGTATGAATGTTGTTTATTCTATTCCTTACTGAGCGAACCAGAAAAAAACGTGTCATCAGTATATATATCATTCTATCCCTCACTGAGCGATGGAGAATAGACGTGACATCAATATAAATGTTATATATCCTTTTCATTACTGAGCGATAGAGAATAGACTTGACACCAGTATAAATGTCATTTATTCTATCCATTTATACTGATTGAACCAGACTATATGTGACATCAGTATAAATGTCATTTATTCTATCCGTTTCTAAGCGATCCAGAATAGACGTGATATCAGTATATATCTAATTTATTCTAACCTTTACAGAACATCCTTGTCATCAGTATTCATGTAGTTTATTCTAGCCATTACTGAAGGAGGCACTATAGCCTTACCATATATCAGTCACGGTAGGCCTAATATTTTCATTGCATTAATCTTTACTGAGTGGGACAGAACAGACGTTACATCAGTAGGCTACACGTGTCGTTTATTATTACCATTATTAAGCGAGGTAGTGTAAGGTTTCGAAATGTAAGGTTTTATTTTAACCTTTTCATTCATGATTGAGATACAGTAGCGGTGCCGCCGATATATGTTTCGTTTATTTTCACCGCTACTGAGTGAATTAAAATAGCATTTTGATCAGTGCACGTGTCATTTATTGAGCCAAATATTTAACGAGTCCGAATTTGTCTGTCAATGTGTCGTATACATATTTGAGCCAATACTGAACAAAGTAGAATACTCGTGTTATCAGTACGCTACACATGAGTGTTAATTGTAGCCAATACTGAGCCGGGTATAGTAACCTTGACATTAGTACATGGGTGTAAATTTTAGCCAATGGTGAGCGAGGCACATTGTCATCAGTCATACATATTCCACTTATTCTAACACTTCTCCTTAATAGATCTTGTCACAAGAAGACCCAATAGGACATATAGCCAATATACAAGTGGCATTTGTTTATTGAAACGTGGTAGTTTTCTGATGATAAGACAATGTTCTGTTTAGGGAATGCCTCAGAATTTCTACCAGTATTCAGCCTAATTGCTGTTTTATTCACAATGCTGTTAATTGTAAAGACAGACATGTCTTCCGGTAGACAAAGATACATACTAGGCCTTCATGGTACATACAGGCTTGGTAGTTACATACTACCCATATTCACACAAATGCCACTGCCTCAGCTGAACTCTACTTTTAAATGGTAGAGAAATCGAGGGACTCGCTATTCTCTAAACACAAACCAACGAGCAGACCCTGGACGCAGCAGGCAGAGATCTATTTTAGGGACTAACTCATGCCGTTTCTCATCTACGATCCCCGGACTCCCAATTATGCAAGAGAGTGTGTCAGCAGGTGCTTGTCCATCGATTTCTCGGCCCCTAGTCGCATGCTTATGTTTGCATACGTTAGTTCCCGATATAGCCACACACATAAATCTATCATATGATCATCGGCCAGACCTCAAAGTACTTAACGATTGCAGCACTACGACCACATGAGAATGCTGCATGACTCAGTACTAAATTTGCCTCTACAATATTCAATAGCCGACATACGCCGGCTAGATCAAAATTAGGTCGAGCTGTTGTAGATATGTTAATTTTGTGGCTCTTTGTAGTGAAGGGCCTCGGTGTTTGGCCGCTGAGAACGGAGGCAGTAATGGGTGTTTTGGGGGTGTTCTGAAGGGACGAGGCCACTCAGGAGGAATGTGGCAACAAGTGGATCATGTGCAGTAAGAGTTTTTACAAATGTCGTACTCTTGTATAGAATTGTTGTGCTCATTAGACAAGTGGTTTATATTATATAGGTTACGATTGTAGTTATGTACGGTGTTTTGTGTAAAATCTCCCACTGTTAAGGGAACGTCTCTTCTTATGTTGTCCTAATTGATACTGGACGAGGAGGGTACAATAAGCTATCACCACGCCTCCCAATATTTCACTTTTATAAGTCCGTTCTATCACAATGTGCAGAATTCATCCCTCTGGCAGCCAGTGTTTTCGGCATGTGTATTGTAAGGGACAAAGATTGAAAGATAGCTTGTGCTTTCTGCGTGTGGCAAGGGACAGTGATTGCATGTGTTTTCCGAATAAGTATTGTTTGTGACAGTGGTAGCTTGCGTTTTCAGAATGGGGTTGTATGTGACAGTGGTATCTTGTGTTTTCAGAATGTGTATTGTATGTGACAGTGATAACTTGTGTTTTCAGAATGTGTACTGTATGTGACAGTGGTTTCATGTGTTTTGAGAATGTGTATTGTATGTGACAGTGTTTTCAGAATGTGTATTGTATGTCACAATGGTATCTTGTGTTTTCAGAATGTGTATTGTAAGGACATTGATAGCCTGTGTTTTAAAAATGTGATTGTATGTTACAGTGGTATCTTGTGTTTTCAGAATGTGTATTGTATGTGACAGTGGTATCTTGTGTATTCAGAATGTGTATTGTATGTGACAATGGTATCTTCGTTTTTTCAGAATATGTGTTGTATGTGACTGTTGTATGTTGTGTAACTTGTGTTTTCAGTATGTGTATTGTATGTGGTAGTGATAACTTGTGTTTTCAGAATGTGTATTGTATGTGACAGTGGTATCTTGTGTATTCAGAATGTGTATTGTATGTGGCAGTGAACACTTGTATTTTCAGCATGTATATTGTAGGGACAATGGTAGCCTGTGTTTTCCAAATTTGTATTGGATGTGTTTGTGATAATTTGTGTTTTCAGAATGTGTATTTTATGTGACAGTGGTATCTTGTGTTTTCAGTATGTGTATCGTATTTGGCAGTGATAATTTGTGTATTCAGAATGGGTATTGTGTGTGACAATGGTATCTAGTGTTTTCAGAATGTGATTGTATGTGGCAGTGGTATCTTGTGTTTTCAGAATGTGTATTGTATGTGAAAATGGTATCTTCGTTTTTAGAATGTGATTGTATGTGACAGTTGGATCTTGTGTTTTCAGAATGTGATTATATGTGACAGTGTTATCTTGTGTTTTCAGCATATGTATTGTAAGGACAATGATAGCCTGTGTTTTTAGAATGTGTATTGTATGTTGCAGTGATAACTTGTGATTTCAGAATATGTATTGTATGTTACATTGGTTGGTAACTAGTGTTTTCAGTATATGTATTGTATGTGGTAGTGATAATTTGTGTTTTCAGAATGTGGATTGTGCTTCCACAATAACGTCTATGTTTCATTCCTTGTGTTTTAAGCATGTGTATTGGAAGGGTCAAAGCCTGTGTTTCTAGCATGTGTATTGGAAGGGTCAAAGCCTGTGTTTTAAGCATGTGTATTGGAAGGGTCAAAGCTTGTGTTTTAAGCATGTGTATTGGAAGGGTCAAAGCCTGTGTTTTTCGAATGTGTATTGGAAGGGAGAGTGATAGATAGTATTTTCAGAATGGGTACTGTAAGGGACAAAAGTGTAATTTAGTTAGTTCGACCTTGTCCTTTACTTTTGTTCAGAGCTTATAAAACATATGTCTCCATACCCTAAACGAACTATTTTAGTTCATACTTATTCATGTAGATATTGGGTATTATGAAACCAGGCATAATGTTTAGGCTAGTGTCGACAATCATCTCTTACAGAAAAATCCTATAGCGTTTCCAAAATGCTCTAGGATCGTATAGGAAAAGTATAACATCCAAATGGATTGATAAAACCCTAAGGATACTTAAGAAAACCCAGAGATTGACTTGTATCGAGACAATCTAAATATGAATTTATGCTTAAAATTTATATTAAAATACTTCCCGAAATACTCCATTGGCCTGTCAATGGAATCCCACTTGTTTTCGCTAAATGATGTTATAAATAGTAATAGATATATTTGTACAGATGGGCTGCATCCCAGTCGAATGTGAGCACGTTTACGTTACCTCATTCCCGACTCGACGGTATATAATTAGACTGTGTGGTATAACAGACGTGGTGGAATAAAGCTTAGCTAAAGTATCTGTGGTATGCTGCGTTTAGCGGCAGCACGGATTTTATTACTGCTATTAATTTTGTGACGATCTTTGTATACAAAGTCCTTTAAAACGAACAAAACTTCAAGCCTTAGTGACAACTCATACAAATACATTTCTTCTAAACGGAGCTAACTTTCGAGTCTGATAAATTTAATATATATTAGCACACTTTGTAGACACATTGGCTGGTCGTGAAGTAGGATTTCCTTTAGATAAACTTGTCCCAATTTACCATAGCTAATAATGTTAGGCAACTTGGCCTAATTCTCGTTTACTGGTATTCGCGGAACTGTCTTCGTGGAAGTCCTCTAAGTTTACAGAAAGCATGCTTAATTAATAAAACGAAACGTTTATGTTATAAGCAATATTGATGTTAGGTTGTTACTGTATATGCTACTACGTGTTATTTCGTTCTTTAGGTACTATTGAATCACTTTGTTTTGTTATTTTCACCGCATTGGGCTATTTGTACTAGTTTCTGACGATATGGACTTTCTTTGGAACAAGTTTTAGTTCTATTACAATTAATTACCAGTACTGATGAAGTCAATAAACTGCTGCCAAGCTATTGACGTGAATTTCAGAAGCGAAGCACCGCTATATGTCCTGTGTAAAAACGCGATAGACCTACTTAACGTCTATGTTTCATTCCTTGTGTTTTCAGCAAAATTACTGTATAATAAAGCAGATGGAATGTTTATCGGGAATCTTATTAATTTCATAATGTGATAATGTTTATCCTATAATGCATCGATTTACTTGATTCGGGGATATTCTAAGCTTAAAATGTACATTCTCGATTTCCCTATATGTTAACAATGGAGCGGTACAAAAGGAAACGCAGTCTCTGTTAACTGTCCGTAACATTTGGTCATGTAGATTTTAGTTATCATCATGCCAAAGTTTTTTGCCAAATCTAAATAGCTTCCCGTATTAAGCTGTGGAAGTGCTTGTCGTATACCAAATAGAGTCGATTAAAGTGTAGAATTACCGAACCGAGAATTGCCCCGTAAAAACAGGTCGATTGCTTGGACTAGAATGAGTAACTGTCCTCAAAAAGAGGTCTTCGTTTACTTGATCAAGAATAACTTATCACAGAACTTGTCTTCCAAAAGGGTTTTGTCTATTGGTTCTATAGTCACTAATCACAGAGGTTCTCCCCCTCCACGAAAGAGTTTTGTTCATGTTTCTAATCTCACTGTTGTCCTCCAAAAGATGTCTTCGTTTACTTGATCAAGAATAACCTATCACAGAATTTATCTTCCAAAAGGGTTTTGTCTATTGGTTCTTTAATCACTAATCACAGAGCATCTCTCCATCCCCATAACACGGAAGAGTTTTGTTCTCTTTCTTGTTCTAGAATGACTAATCACGAAACTGTCCCATCAGAGCTTCGTTTGCTTGATCTAGAATAATCAGAGAAATGCCCCCCCAACCCTTCCTTTGAAAAATAAAGACTTTCCTTTGCTTGATCTACAATAACTTATCACTGAACTGTCCACAAAAATTAGCTTCATTTATTTGATCTAGAATAACCAATTACAGATCTCCCTCCAAAGGTGCTTCGTTCTCTTGATCTAGAATGACTATTATAATAATGTTCCTACATACTCCATGCGGATGTGTGGCCGAATCCTTAAAGTTCCTATTTACATCTTATGGATGTGAAGCTGAAGCCCTTGTGTAACTACATACTTCATGTGGATGTGGGATCGGACCCTCAGAGTTCCTATTTACATATTATGGATGTGGGGCCGAGTCCCTAGTGTTACTTTATACTTCATATTGATGCGGGGCCAAACCCTTAATGTTACTACATACATCATTGGGATGTGGACCCGAACCCCTTATGTCACTACTTAAATCTTATGGATGTGGGGCCGAGTCCCTAGTGTTACTTTATACTTCATATTGATGTGGGGCCAAACCCTTTACGTTGCAACATACTTTATGTGGATATGGGGCCTTACCACTTGTCTTGTGGATGTGGGGTCGAACCCTTAACGTTACAACATACATCATGTGGATGTGGACACTGAACCCCTTATGCAACTACATACTTTTTGTGGATAAGGGGCCTTACCCGTTATTTTACTGCACACAACTAGTGGATGTGGGGCTGAAGCCCAAATGTAACTACATGCTCCATGTGGATGTGGGACCAGACCCTTTATGTCACTACATATATGTGGATATGGTGCCTTACCCTTAAAGTTACTGCACACATCTTGTAGGTATGGGGCCGAACCTTCAATGTTCCTACATCCTTCATGTGGAGGTGGGAATGAACCATTAAAGCTCCTATAAATCTTGCGGATGTGAGACCGAGCCCTTATGTAACAACAGACTTCATGTGAATGTGAAGCTGAATCGTAAATGTCCCTACGTGTCCCTGTATGTCACTACATACATCATGGGGATGTGTGAGGAAACCCTTATTGTAATTACATACATCATTTGGATGTGGGGCTGAACCCTTATTGTAATTACATACATCATTTGGATGTGGGGCTGAACCCTTATTGTAATTATATACATCATTTGGATGTGGGGCTGAACCCTTATTGTAATTTCATACATCATTGGATACCATATACCTGTAGTATTCTCAGCCTTTGATTTATTTAATGTGTTTCCTTTGTATTTGTATAGGTGAGAGACTGACTATGACGAAATCTCAGCATCAATCTCAACGGGACAAAGAACTTCCGCCCTTGGATAAATTAGACTGGAACAAAGTTTCTGTTGTTAAGGGACGATTGAGAAAGGCTATACAAGACAAACGCGCCATGAACGGAAAGGACGCCCTGTGTTTAGACTTCATTTTGGATAGCCCAATAAAGGTAAGAGCATCCTGTGCCTAGACTTTATTTTGGATAGCACATTGACCATAAATGTAAGGACGCCCTCTGCGTAGAATTTATTTTAGATAACCCAGAAAAGATAAGGGCGCCATGTGTCTAGATTTTATTTTGGATAGCCCAATAAAGGTAAGGATGCCCTCTGCTTAGATTTTATTTTGGGTAGCCCAATAAAGGTAAGGATGTCTTCTGCCTAGATTTTATTTTTGATTACCCAATTACGGTAAGGACGCCCTCTGCTTGAAGTTTATTTTGGATAGCCCAATAAAGGTAAGGATGTCTTCTGCCTAGATTTTATTTTGGATAGTACAATAAAGGTAAGGATGCCCTCTGTCTAGATTTTATTTTTGATAACTCAATTATGGTAAAGACGCCCTCTGCCTAAATTTTATTTTGGATAACCCAATTATGGTAAGGACGCCCTCTGCTTAGATTTTATTTTGGATAGCCCAATAAAGGTAAGGATGTCTTCTGCCTAGATTTTATTTTGGATAGCACAATAAAGGTAAGGATGCCCTCTGTCTAGATTTTATTTTGGATAGCCCAATAACGGTAAGGATGTCTTCTGCCTAGATTTTATTTTGGATAGCCCAATAAAGGTAAGGATGCGCTCTGCCTAGATATTATTTTAGATAGCCCAATTAGGATAAGGACGCCCTCTGCTCAGATTTTATTTTGGATAGCCCAATAAAGGTAAGGATGTCTTCTGCCTAGATTTTATTTTGGATAGCCCAATTACGATACGGACGCCCTCTGCTTAGATTTTATTTTGGATAGCCCAATAAATTTAAAGATGTCTTCTGCCTAGATTTTATTTTTGATAGCCCAATAAAGGTTAGGATGGCTTCTGCCTAGATTTTCTTTTGGATAGCCCAATAAAAGTAAGAACAGCCCTGTGCAAGTATGGAATTGTTATACAGTCGACGGACAAAGAGTATGAATGCATGGAGAGCATTATGAAACCTAGGAATAACTGAAAAAATGAATGGTGAATCACGAATGGCTCAAGATATCGTTTTATTGACCAATCCATCATCTTTAGTAATTAAACAGGAAACAACGTAAGGTATACACAGAGTAAAAACAGTGATGTAACAGAATAGAAAAGTTAAACATTTTGAAATTAAGTAGAGTCTACAAGCATGACCGATTTAACTTCAACTTCATCATTATTGTAAAACATATTTATTCCTACTGATGGCTTACTTCCAAACCTGGAGTGAATTGCCCATCTTTCTCTGAGATGTTGCACCATACTTTATTATGAGAAGCCTATAAGTACTAGTCTTATCAGTCTGGTAAAAATTGTCACAACTCAATGTAGATTAACGTTCAACAACTATGAAGTAAATTGAATATCATTTCAGGATAAAAATCTAGCCCCGGAAGAGTTGATCCATATACAAAGACGTGCCCACATCAGGAAGGAGAGGAACCGGTTAGCAGCACAACGAATGAGAGAAAGACGAAAAAGCTACTGTGACAAACTTGTTAAGGTATGGTACTATTTATACGTGAGCGAGAGATAAAAATAGTATATATTTCGAAATAAAGGCCATTCCGCACTAATTAATGTTGTCATCAGACATTCGATGAAAATAGTCTGAGGTTCATGATTCTGTAAGATCACCTACCTTTGGGAGTGAAATCACATATACCTCTTTATACTCCGCTCAAATAGATCCATTTTTGAAAGTATTCCAATGATCATAATGTGTAAATTAATTAAAGAATGAAACTGTAAAATAATACTTATTGTGCATTTTTTGCAGGAATTGGAAACTTTAGAAGACAGTAATAGTCAGTTGGTGTGGGAAATACGGAACCTGGAGGTGGAGAAAAATAAACTGGAATCTATCTTAAAAGCGCATTTAAAAACTTGTGAGAAAGTGTCGTCTACTAGTGCTAACAGTGAAAATACCGGAGAAAATTCTGAACAGTCCCTGCTGCCATTAGACTTGAGTGTAGGCAAGCCTTGTGAATTGCCAAAACCGGATGTACCAAAATTACTAAACTGCGTTAATACGCCTGTGCAACCGGACGTTAGAGAACAGGAGGCTCCCTTAGACTTAAGAGTTCTCAAAAGACACTGTAGTTTGATTGAGCCTGGTGAACCGACTATCCCCAAACGAACAGGATTATCTTCTGTTTAAGAAAGAAACCTCTTGTGCAGTCACCTGATTTCCTCAATTTTATGAAATCCATATATTTTGCCGTTTTTGGAAAACTGCAAGTGGGACACACCTGATAGCTTATTGCTTTAAAGACTACTAGAATAAGTCCTCTTTGATGTGGGTCCTTATTTTGTACTTAGAGCCGGTTATGAATTGCACACACTGAACTTAATTAAGACTTTTGTCAGAGATGATATATATGCTAAAACTGACTGTTTGAGAGTCACCCCTTTCGGGATATTGTGCTTCATTTGGATACGAAAATCATCTCAACATTTTTATGACCCATTCAATGCATTTCAAGCCTAAATGACTACTACTTACTGGGTTGTTAAAAAACAGGACTAATCCAGACTCCTGTTTATTTTGTGATTATGTGAAGACAGGGGTAGATAACTCAGATGCGTATGTCCATTATATCTTGTTATTATTATCAGAGATTTATCACCATTGTTTTAATTGCTATGTATTATGAATACACAAATATCTAGAATACAGCAATAATGTGAGTAGCCTGCGTTGCATACCGGTGATCAGCGATATTCCTAATGTTGTTTTGTTGTTGTTGTTGTCACAAACTGCGTGTTTGTGCTAGGTTGTGATTTCCTTAAATATATTAAGGTTATTTGTTTGCCGTTTCATATAACACATGAATCGATCATGCGACACTGCCAAGTTTTATTTGACTTGAAATACATCTCATTCAGCAGGAAATGTCCAAGTCCATCTAAATAATTGTTATCAATATATTGTTTCCTTCTGAAGCCTTTGGCCTTTCATGTTATAGTAGGTCCTATAATTACCTCCTCTCAAAGTCAATGGATGTATAACAGTGAATTACCTAGACGATTTGGTAAAACAACAACATATTTTTCAATTTATTTGATTAATTCTGTGAAGTTAATTGCTGGGTGTTACTTGTTTAAATTGTCCTTTAGACTTTAAGATAATTTATCGAAGATTTGAGAAAACCCGGATTTAGTTACATATAGTAACCTTATCTTATTGCAGCTATGTTATATTGGATCAGTAATCCTATCTTATTTAATCAGTAATTTTATATTATTGCAGTGATTCTTTCTCATAGCAATAATTTTATCTTTTTGCAGTTATCATATTTAAATTGTAGCAGTCTTATCTTGTTGGAGTACTGATATCTTGTTATAGCAAGTTACTGCAAGTTTCTTTTTGTACTAATTATACCTTACTGGAGTAATACTATCTTAGTACAGTAATCCTACCTTCTTGGAGTGATTCTATCTTACTGCAGGAATCTATCTTCCTTGAGTAATCCTAAATTGCTAGAAGAATCCCATCTTCCTGGAGTGATCCTATCTTACTGCAATAAATCTATCTTACTACAGGAGTCCTATCTTCCTGGAGTAATCCTGTCTTACTGCCAAAATCCTATCTTGCTGGAGAAATCAATTTTTACCGGAGTAATCCTATCTTACTGGAGTAATCTTACTGCAGGAATTTTGTTGTATTGCAATAATCATATATCATTGCAGTAATCTTGGCTCACAGCAGGAATCCTATCTTATTGCAGTTATCATTTCTTGTATCAGTTATCCTATACTCTTCCAGTAATTTGTCTTATTGCAGTAATCCTGTCTTCAGTATCCTGTAATCCTATCTCAGAATTAATTCTTCATTTCTTGAACATCCCTGTTTCCTCTCATTTATTATGTCTTGAAATATTTGAATTCTAACAATTTTTCTCTTCAACTGTTAGAAGGCATGATCATCAATCAGCGGCTATATATATATACAAATCCTATTGTTTTAAATAAATAATTTGTATATTGTCGTTGATTAATGAGAGTCTGGCTGCCGTATTTCTGTTATTTTATCATGGTAGATGAGCAGTTTCTTTTTAAGGATCTTATTCTTGGGTTCCATTTTGTTCATGTTTTGAAATTTTATGATGTTATAGGCAATCAGTCTGATGTAGACGCTCATAAGGCGTTACAAATGTGAAATAAATTTATTCACACTTTTCAACATGTTTTGCTGGTTTTATATTTCAAGATGTTTTATGTGTAACAATGATACAGCCATAGGTAAGAGATAGAGCGAACTGAAAAAAAACCCACAAAACACAAACGCTTAGATTTACTTTTAGTGGAATAATTTATGTAACAAAGCCCCTTCATGTTAAACAGTTTTTAATACTAAAGACTTAGAACATGTTCCCATTCCAGTTTGTCGAAAGTAGACTCCAGTATTTACATAGAAAGCGATTCTTGCCGATTTTGTCAAGGAAGTGCGTGGACAGTGTAAACTGATGGGGTGTTTTAGCACATTAACCTTTTTAATACTAAGACATAAATAAGCAAAATGAAGAGCCAGTGAGCATTCTCGTTGGGTTAGTAGTCGTGAAGTGTCTCGAGCTGTGCTTTGTCAAAGTTAAAGGACCACCATTGGAGATAGCACACCCATAGGACATGCCATAGACTACTGTCGACGTACAGGCTATTGTGTGTTATTCCATGAAGAACTACAATTGGAAAAAGCGTACCCATAGGACATGCCATAGACTACTGTCGACATGCAGGCAATTGTGTGTTATTCCATGAAGAACCACCATTGGAGAAAGCACACCGTAGAACACATGCCATGGACTACTGTCGACATGCAGGCTATTGTGTGTTGTTCCATGAAGAACCACCATTGGAAAAAGCGCACCCATAGGACATGCCATAGACTACTGTCGATATGCAGGCTATTGTGTGTTGTTCCATTAAGAACCACCATTGGCGAAAGCGCAACTTTAGAACATGCTATAAACTACTACGCGAGAGTTTCAATGTTTTGTAAATAAGCATGGTCGTTTGTAACATCCCAATAAGAATGCAGCCACCATAAGAGGGGTCGCAGATTAAAGTGACTATATTATCCAAAGAGATCCGAACGATTGGTCTGTAAAAACGGCATACTACCCTCATTTGGACACAAACTAAATATATTTGGCCACAGTAAGCTGTCGTCCAGTATGGTACCCTCACCCTCGGCAACAGCTGCGTCACAGCCGTCACTCTCGGACGAGGGCCCTCGTCTCTTTCACGATGGCTTAGCGGCAATATCGGCGGCATCGTATTCCACAGTGTCGATGGCACATGTCACGTTGTGGTATACGACGCCGCGTTTGCCACGACAGAGTAATGAGCCGTTGTGCTGCGAAAAAGCGACGTGACAATGGCGTTCTGTGGCGTCGTGCAGCGTTCTGCAGCATTGTGCGTCAGGGCGGCGTTGTGAGACATCGTGCGCTGTTCTGCGCCGTTACGACGCGGGGTCTCGAATGGCTCGACAGGTGTTACAACAGGTTAGATGGGTGTTATGTGGGTCGTGATGAAGAAGACGAGAACAACTCATACCATGTTGCATTGTAATTTTATTGGTGACTTGACAAGGAAAAAGATGAATGGCTGGTTTATGTCCATTGGTTCGATTCAATCACACGGCATTGTCAGCGTCGCTGAGGTTTACTGCTCTTCGTTGTCAGTGATATGCACATCCGTACAGCGTTATTTAAATAGAAAAAACAACTGTTTTTGGACCTACACTTAATATTTTTATTGCATATTTTCAAAGACAAACATCTGTAATGCACTTGCATTCATGTAAGCATAGGCGTTAATCAGTCATCCTAACATGCGGGACTGACGTCATTGTTCGAAAAAAAGGTCGGTCACCAGTTTGTCCGGTTTTAGTACCGGGCTGACCAGGTTATTGTTGTTTGGCTTGGGGACAGAACCTTCACTTTCAGATTTATTTGAAACCATCCACCAGTGTAGGCAATAGGGGACAGCCACGACTAGATGACATGACTATCGTGTTTTCGAACAATGGCGTCAGTTCCATCTTTTAAATTTACTTATTAACTGCTATGCTTATTCGAATGTAAGTGTAATACAGATGGTTGTCTTAGAAAATATGCAATAAAAATAATAACTTTAGGTCGAAAAACTCTCTCTTTTTTTTCCCATTCAATTAACGCTGTACGGATGTGAAAGGACCTATTCGACAAAGTGTTACCTTCGGAAAGCTTTAAATGGGGTCCTGAGACGAACGTTGGACGTTGAGGCAGTTTTAAAAGTACACTCGAAACGCCTGGCAGACATGTTGTCGACAACACGGACATCGCTGGTCCATGAGGTGGACC
>JARFOD010000001.1:1561081-1576147 GCA_031763545.1 Mopalia muscosa | reverse complement strand
CTGTTTAACAAAAAATGTACATGTGAAGCGTCATTTGCAGGGGTTTTAAGGAAATCCAAAATTCGAATATATATTCATTAAAGTTTTTAATGAAAGTCTCTCAATTTAAATGTGAAATCATATGATGAATGTCCAGGAGTTTTCAATGAGCCAAAATTCCAGCACCGGAAAACTTAATGGCATTTTTCAGTCGATAACGTTTCTACTGTAGAACAAGGTATACTGCAAGTCTGTCTGCACTAAGTTTGTTGAGCAGACTTTTAGGCCAAAACACACCTGCTGACTGTCTCCTCGAAGTTCTGTGATCAGACTTTCACGCCAGGACACACCTGCTGACTGTCTCCGCTAAGTTCTGTGATCAGGCTTTCACGTCAGGACACACCTGATGACTGTCTCCGCGAAGTTCTGTGCTCAGACTTTCACCTCAGGAGACACCTGATGTCTGTCTCCGCGAAGTTCTGTGATCAGACTTTTACGCCAGGACACACCTGGTGTCTGTCTCCGCGAAGCTCTGTGACCAGACTTTTACGTCAGGACACACCTGGTGTCTGTCTCCGCGAAGCTCTGTGACCAGACTTTCACATCAGGACACACCCGATGTCCGTTTTCCTTGGAGGCTGCAACTTTATCAGTTTAGGCCTACTCGGACAGAAATAATACTTATAAATCTAAGCATGTATGTATTTAAACGTTCCTTAGGGCTTCTTTACCTCCATCTATCAATGTTTTTTGCCTGCCGTAAATTTAGTTTATCAAAATTTTCTTCCGTCTCTGTATCAATTTTTTTTTACAAGATAGCCTTTTCTGATACCTTTTTATATTGAAAATGTAAGAGCCATCCTTCAAAGGAAATTGGCTAGACCGGCAGACCTGGCTCCGCAGATATCCCTGCTGTCCTTGTACTCTTAAATACTCATCTTATGGTCAGCACAATTCAGATTTGAAGAGTCTTTGTGTTTTCTGACTTTTTGTCGTCATCATGTACGTCCGTCCATTAACACGATAACTCCAAAACAAAATCACGTAGGGAGACCAAATTTGGATATGTCGTGTACCTAGTGAATTGTGGGAAGCCTATTGAAATTGAGCTGCTGGTGAAATAATTTATGGAGTTATGCCCCCTTTTCAACTTTTTTTCTATACCTTGATATCTCCGAAAGGAAATAACATAGGTCCACCGAATTTGGATATGTTATGTGTTCAGTGAATTGTGGGAAGCCAATTGAAATTCTACGTTCTCGTCAAACGATTTATGGAGTTATGCCCCTTTTTCATTTTTTGTGTGTGTCTACAGTGATAACTCTGAAACAAAATCAAATGTGGCCATTAAATTTACACATATGTATCTAGTGAGCTGTAAAAGATTGGGTGTGCTCGTCAACTGATTTATGGAGTTATGCCCCTTACTAACTTTTTCCAATTCCATTATATCTCGGAAACATAACCATGTAGGGCCTCCAAATTTGGATATGTTATGTATCTAGTAAATTATTTGAAACTTATTGAAATTGCGCATGCCCGTCAAATGATTTATGGAGTTATGCCCCTTGTTCCACTTTTTTCTCTGAAACGAAATCATGTGTGGCCATTTCATTTTTATATATTATGTATCTAGTGAATTGTGAAAAGCTTATTGTTTGGGCATGTTTGTCAATTGATTTATGGAGTTATGCCACATTTATTTTGGTACGGTCATTACATATCAATACATTCTTTCTGATGCTCTATGTCGAGCCGAGGGGTTTTGACAGCGGAGCTTTTAGAGTCTAGAGTTAACCAAATTCCAACATCATATTTCAAAGATAAATAGTGCACATATGTGAAAGATACTGCCAATATATCTCAAATTAGAGTTTCGTTGAAAAGCTACATAATAAGCAATCGAACGATTTCTGCTCTATATTTGACCCCAATCCGATACTTGCGCAAAACTCGAAAAAATTGTAGGCCTATCTTCATGAAACTTAGTAGACCCGTTTATCATCGGTTGCGAAAACGGTCGGCCTATCCTAATGAAACTTGATATGGACATTCGTCATCAGTGGCACTGCCTTTTGCTTTAAAGGATTTCCGCTTTTAAAATCTTTTCGTTTTTTTTTTATTTTTATTTATTTGTATTTTAATTATTTTACAAAGGCCTCTCTTTAAGAAACTAGGCAGGGATACTACCATCAGCTGTAGTTGAGCCGTTTGCTATTATGGATAAACTAATTATTGTTCTTACATACATTTTGTAAAGATAACATAGATAAAACCATGCTCTTCATGTTCATAAAGGTGTTTATTGAGCCCCATTAATGTATGTAAAGGTCAACAAAAATTATTATGGCGGTCCGGTTTTGTCCTAAGCTTGTTAATTGCGATTGATGTCGAGATAGGTTTTCTCCACCTATTGGACTGGATATTAGTGAAGTAGTATTAAAGGAAAAGGCCACCCAAAAACCATATTCTATAAATAAGTAAAACATTTTGTGTGTAATACAGTGCATTAATTTCCATTTTCATAATCTCGTAACTCTGGTTATCATTCATTAAAGAAGATCACAAGCACCAGTTGAGTCATCAAATCCTGTGCTGCTAAGTTTTTCCTGCACTCTGGTTGGTCAACCAATTCTGAACTATCCAATGATAGATCAGTGAAGTCTGCTGTACACAAAGTCTTCCCCTTTAAGTACTGCGTAAAACACCAGTCAAACAATCTATGAAAAGGTTTAGCTAGCATTCTTCAAGCATATTAAAATGATTTTGGATATACTAATTTAATAATATTAAAACAACTCAATTTTCACAGCGAGGGATGTGGGATTTGGTCATGAAAATGTGAACCCTCATAAGGGTGTTTTAGACAAATTTTGAATATATATTGAAGTGTAGTTTCATTGTGTGATATACATTTTTCTTCCAGTATTACCCAAATAATGTGAATGGCTTGATGTTGCTGGGGCAGGTAAATGTTAAGGTTAAAAAGGATTTGGCCGCTGCTGAGAAGGTGAGTGAAAAAGATCAGTGGTTTTTTTTTTCTAAACAGAAACGTTACGATGGGGTCAAATTTCCGAACCCCAAAACAAATAAATTTGTTGACGTTCTTCCAGCTAAAATTTTAACAATTAATGAGACGAAAAAAGTTGTTACCTGGTATATTAGCATATGCAGGAATAACAAGACACCTTTGAATCACAGCGGTGTGTTGGTGGGGATTTCTGTTCCCGTATTGCTCTCCCGTTTAAGAGACAACATGAAGGTGATCTCATTCTGTAATTGCTTGTCCTATCTTATCTTTGTCAGTAGCGTCCAGGGTTTTTTGGGGTTTTTTTTTTCTTCATACGTTAAACTGGCAGTACGGTCATTAACCCCATTCAAACAAACAAACAAACATTAAATGAGATGACAAATATGATGATCACAATATCTCCACTTACAACGATGGTTTAATCCACTCACAGAGGTACAAAATTGCAAACAAGTGTCATAGCCAGGCTCAGTTTAACGTCGTACTCAAGGGTATTTCACTTACATGTCAATCACGTTCTGATAGCATCTTACAAGTTTAAGTTTGCAGAATTTCTTACATATTTTTTTACGGCTGTGTCCGGTTATATTCAAATAAATTAAAGAATACATGTAAGTATACATTTACTAAGTTTCTCTAACTGTATGGACGGTAGGCCAAAGAAACTGCACAGCGCCTTCTTAAACATTCAGTGTTTAGCTTCCAATGCTTGTCTTGTGTTTTATCTTTGTTTATTGTCCGAGACAAATTCCTATCAAGCAAACATATATCTATCCAGGTTTCAGACTCATCAAGGATATATTCAGACTACCATTGTTACATTATGCGTAGGTTATTTGACCATTCTAAATTTTTACCAACTTGAATAGTGAGAAAACAAATAACCGTAGGGCCATTATCATTACTATCATAACTATCATGACAGCCCAGAATTGCACTGTTAACAAATAATAAGGGTTTCTATAATATTTATGTTTCAGCTTGATCAAACCAACTCTGTAGGATTTGTTTTAATGGTAGAAAGGAGTAGTATGTGCAACCAACTATTGTAGTTTAAAGCCCAGCCATCCCCCGCGGTCCACTGGTCTAGAACTTGCTGAAGTGTATTCCCGTGACAGGTGTTGTCACCCTTTGACCGCAAACAACATCTCCTGAGTTTATTTAGTCCTGCTATCGTAACTTAGCCCTGATTCACTGTGCTTTCTAAAAAAACAAGACTTGATTCGATAATTTTATTCTCTTATTTTGGTCTAAAGTCAAGTGGGTCTTCAGTTACAGTTGTATTCCGTTCTGATATTCCTGTAAATTCCCTAATCTGTTCCAACTGTCATTCTGTGCTATGTTCGCGCATACAAAAACAGTTATAGACTTATGTAACTGTTAAACATGTATATGGACCGAGTGTCTGTTATAAAGTTGTAAATAAATTTAAAAAATAATAATAAAAATAATACACAACCGGTGTAAAGTTTTGGAAAACGTCAAATTTTTTAACAGAGCATTTATGTTTTCACATATTAAGAGGAGCTTTCTTGGTGGGAGCCAAATAACCTGCCGCTTGGATTGCTGATCCCCCCTATGTACCACGCAGATTCAAGATCCCTATGTGACCGAATGTGACAAATGTTATACCATGTTCCAAAATAATGCGTGTCCAATACGTGTCAATCCGTGCCAAATAAATGAAATACCATTAATTGATGCATTGATTGATTGGTGTTTAACGCCGTGCTTACAGGTATTTCACCTACATGACAGATGTATATTCCAACAATAATTGACACTGGCACAACCAAGATGTGTACCATTAATTGAGCACAACGTTAAACACCAGGCAATCAAAGAATCAAAATATGGCTATGTCCTATGGCAAGCAGTTTTATCACTTCTACCTTTATTTTACATATGTTGAATTCTTTTCAACATATGTGAAATTCTTTTCCACATATGTAAAATAAATGACTTTATTCTACATATGTGGAAAAGAATTTCAGATATGTGTAAAAGAATTTTACATATGTGGAAAAGAATTCAACATATGTGGAAAAGAATTCAACATATGTGAAATTCTTTTCCAAATATGTAAAATTAACTATTTATTTTACATATGTTGAAAAGAATTCCACTTATGCAAAAAGGAATTCAACATATGTGAAAAAGAATTCTACATATCGAAAATAAGCCTTTATTCAACATAAGTGAAAATCTTTTTCACCTATGTAAAATAAAAAGGTGAGTGGAACTCTTTTGTAAATATGTAAAATAAAAGCACACACGGCCTCAATTACTGACTTCTCCCTCACAGCCTATATCTAGCGGCAATGAGTTTGCCCTAAATGTAAAATCCGACCGCAAGGACATCCACCCTCTGCATTTTGCAAAGCATCTGTTATTTTCTAGCGAAAAATAAAAGAGGGAAACTACAATAGTTAAATAGGCCTTCAATTGCGACCGATTTTGTAGGAAGCATTACTACACGTCTGATCCTTCGGGAAAATAAAATGATGCAGACTGCAATAAAAGTACTGGATAAGAATAAACCCGTCGCTTAATATAATATTCGCTCTTTATTTGTCATCTTAGTTGGCATTTTTCATGATAAACTTGCACAGCATGTAGAATATATTCCTATCGTCATTGCATTCGTCTTGAAAGTCTACACAAGATGATTGGAGTACAAACGAAGGTTGGACACGGTCCCCTTGCTTTTGGGGAGAAATCATTTCTCAGTTTGTTCGATAAGTGAAACTCTTTTGTACATTTCTAAAATAAACGTTTATTTTCTGACAGTGTATTTCGTTTTTTGAATTATTTTTATCATTATAATCAAGTAATAATTGTTCATATTTTGTAGAACTACCAGAAGATAATTGAGCTTGAGCCAGAGAATTTCCAAGCCCGCCGTAATCTCTGTGTAGTCTATTCCAAGGCTGGCGACTTACAGAAAGAAGAAAAATGTCTTTTCGAAGCTTTAAACCTAAACCCTGATTCTGAATTAATAAAAGAAAACCTTGACGAAATACGCTACAAAATACAACTATACAGTCGTTACAAGATGAGAAAAAAGAAAAATAAATAGGTGAGTAGAGAGATGATTGAGAGAAGATAACAATATCGTAAAACAGTATACTTACCTACAGTCTTTACATGATGAAAAAACAGACAAATAAAAAGATAATGAGTAGACAGACGACACACGTTCAAGTTCGTAAAAAAAGTATAATTCAAAACAAAAAGTATGTAGCTCTACTTATATTAAAAAATGGCATGCAATATGTTATTGTGCCAGGTACTAGTTCTCTTGATCCAATAAGGTAGGGATTAATGAGTTTACTGGACTTTTTAAGTATCAAACGGTGATTTATCTGATAAATTCGTTTAAACGGCCACAATTTCTATAGAAGCATTCAACCAAACCTGTTCTTTGTCTTTTTAAATGGTAACTGATACTTAAAGCGATACTCTCGGCTGAAATAATCCCAATATCCCTTGAAAGGTTACCATTAAATATACTTTAACATGGCATCGATTTAGCGTTTCTTTATTTTATAAAATAACCCGATGGTTACAGATATAAACCTCCATACGACCACTGGCAGCTGACATTTTGGGCGTGGCCAACACGGTCCAGGACGTCACGCGACTAACACTCTAATGTGTAACGGGTTAATAACATGTGTGAACCAATAACATTTATATGTCATTGGTGTCAACTGTCAAAGGTTTAAACAGTCCACTCTGTAGGTCTTGTGACGTAGGCACTTATTTTGAAAATAAAGATATTTAATTGGTCAATATATGTGGAGCTATTCTGTTTAACGATAAAAGTACCGTGTGGTTAAATTTGACTCTAGTTTGTGCATTACCCATTGTTTAAGATCCAATTATAAAATTGACATTTCTTGATTAGAATATTAGAGAGTATAATTGAACACAAGAAATGATGCCTCTTTTACCAGCCCGGAGTATCGCTTTAAATCTTACACAATGTAATCATGTTATGTATACTTACAGCAGTTTACAATATCCAGTCATATACACTTACGGCCCGTTCCTGTCTATGCTCATCTATAGGGTGACATTTTAAATGACTGGGATATTATATCAGTTTCATACAACTATTACCAAGTTTAAAATTCAAGTAATATTTAATTCTTTTTAAATTTTAAACTTGCTGTTCTTCTTACGACTTTATATAAAAATCGAAAAATTTAATGCCATAAAGGAAAATATTGATAATAACATTTATTTTCTGTGCGTATTATTCAAGCAACATACATAGTGTAGTCTGCCTATGTGTTTATAGCTACACGCCAGTTTAGTGAAATGTGTTACTTTACCAGAACTAGCAAAAAGAAAAAAATTAAGTGATAACTAAAACACTACTATCAGTTCTTTCCCCTTTTTAGGCATGCATTTTGCCATGTTAACAATATATTTAATATATTTAGTTTCCTTCTGCAATTTTTGTATCGTGTGCATTTTAAAAAATATTTCTGCTCTTTTATAACAATGGTAATTTGGCTTATTCATTACTATAAATTTATAGTTTATGGTTTGACAATTTGTACCAGCCTTGTTAAACTTTTTAAGTGGCAATTATAACAAAACTGTAGTACCGGAGTACATTGTCATCTTATACCCATGATCACGGGTTAACATTAGTTTATCAATCCATTACGCCAAGGTAAAACCAAATGTTTGTGTGATAATGGTTATGTTATCTCTTTACTTATGAAAAGATAAAACCAAATGTTTGTCTGATAATGGTTATGTTATCTCTTTACTTTTAAAAAGGGCTTGTTGTATTTGTGTGATAATGGTTATGTTATCTCTTTACTTATAAAAAGGGCTTGTTGTATTTGTGTGATAATGGTTATGTTATCTCTTTATTTATTCAAAAGGGCTTGGATAAACGAGGTAAACCCCACCTCACCGTTCACTTCAGAGTCCAGTATTTTGTTGACCAAGTCATTTTACTTAGGTAAGTACTGACTGCTGGCCAATACATACAACATCAATCAATCAGCTGTGATGACTTCCTTTACATTTAGGTCTTAAACCTTAAGTATTGCACTAAATCCCTATCAATCAAAGAAACAATGGTGTACACGAAGAAAATGTTGGTTTCTTTGGAGAAGATAACCCAACAGTTGCACTCAATTAAAATGTTTTATGTTTTTAGGGAGAAGATAACCGAACACTTGTGCTCAATGAAAATGTTTTATGTTTTAAGGGAGAAGATAACCCACCATTTATGCTCAATGAAACTGTTTTATGTTTTTAGGGAGAAGATAACCCGGCAGTTGTACTATATCCAGCTGAAGGAGAATGTATTGAAGTACCGTTATCTGTTTAGTGAAGAGAGATGCTTTCAGTTAGCAGCTTACGCCTTGCAGACTGACCTGGATAATTACTCTCAGAGTCACACTGGATCTGACATATACTTTGACCCCAGAGAGTATTTCCCTGCGTGGGTAAGTCACAACAATACTACCAGAGTTTCCAGAGAAAGAAAAATTGTACATGGGCTAGAAATTAAAAAAAATCTTGTACTTTAGAACAGCAGTTGATGAATTAGGTCAGTAATTTTTTATTAAGGACAGTAATCAATTGTTACGTCTATGAGAGCCTGAAACGGCTCAATATGAGTGGGAATTTTCCTCCCCAATCAAGTTATATCTTGATCCCACCACCAGTCTGTTTAGTTATTAATCGATTTCAAATTATTTCTTGTGTTAACATACATTTACACAATTAGAAAACAATGCGCCTTGCCACAAAATGTATATAAAGAGTCTGTGTCAGTCGTACATCACAATCTGAGAAAACAAACTTTTTGTGTACAATATCCTGGCTTATTATTTGTGCCTTAATTTGTACAAATAGTCTATGCCAATACCAATGGATTTAAGTTGCCTGTTGGTGCTTGACAGATGTTTTATGTACTACATTCAGTCTTATTAGAATCAGATCAAAATAGACCCGTGTCTTTTGTTTGTTCCTAATATTATGTTATGAATTTTGGCTAGCCATTATGTCAGATAATAATATTAGCTACAAACAACGGACGGGAAACTGTTTTGATGACATTTTAATTTAGTTGCTACTACATGTTAACTAATACATGGTAACCACAGATATGACCATGCAGTACATTTTGGCCGAATAAATTGGTCTGTTATTATTTGTCTCAATTCTCTTTAGTAATTGCCTGGGTGGGTTTATTAAAAGTATTGTTAATGAATAGTTTGGAAATTATAGATTCCTTAAGATAATGTTATATTATGACCAAAAAGATTAATGAGAACAATGCCGATGTAACAAGAAAGTTAATCGTTTTCTTTCTATTGTACAGGTTGTTGAGAAATGGGGCGAGGATTACTTGACCCTAAATTCTCCCACAATGCATCAGGATTTACGGAACACAACTAGGAGTGATGCTCAGTTAAAGTTTATCAGGGAGGCATCTTTGTCACCTGCTGCTCATAATCTCCATTTTTATCGTCTCAAAAAAAGGAAAACGGACAAAATATATAATGCTTGGCTGGGAATATGTCCAAAGGGTGTGCAGATTTATGAGGTGAGAGAGAGGGAAATAAGAGGTAGATCTTAAATTTGCAATTTTCCACACTTTAAAAATGTCTTTTACTAGAGATTGGGTGTGAAGCACAGTGAGAAGAAAGAGGATGAACTGAAGTAATACCAAGATGATTAATGAAAAAATATATGTGAAATCTATTAATATTTTATATTTTAAGAGAAGAGTTATTTCCCTTGTTATTATAATTTTTTTTAAACCAATGGTTCACTATTTCATAATTTATGATAAGAGTTTTTTTAATTTTTAGGATAGCCCTGATGGATTTAAAGACCTCATATCAACGTTTTTCTGGCCTGATATTGGAAAACTTTACTTCGAAGTAAGTAATACTAGGGACTACTAGGGAAATACATTTACTAGTCATGTGCAGGAAATTTTTAATACTCCTATAAATTGTTCAGTAGAGTGTCAAAAAGTTTAACTTTGTGTAAGAGTGTTCTCACATTTCACCATACAATTTGAATATACTTCTAGTTTGTCATTCTTTTATTTTAAATTAGTCTTGTTGTGTTAGTTTTATTTTGGATTAAGTTTACGCTTACACAATTAATATACTTTCAGAGGAATGGATTTTTGAATTTAAAGAATGTATAAAAACTTTTTAAAAAATTGAGAGGAACATAACTATCTCATGCCAGAATTTGAATAAATATCATTTTTTAATTTTTTCAGAAAAAGAAGTTTGAGATTCGTTCAGTTGGTAGCTGGGATGGGAGAAAGTTTACGTATTACACTGACTCTGACTCCAAATCCAAATTCCTTTTGTCTTTATGTCGATCCACTCACATGTTTCAAATGGCCATACAACCCAAACTCTCCGAGATTAGACATTTAGATGCTGAAGGTAATAAAATACAATGAATTGGATGTTTATAGACATGTTTTCTTCACCCATTGGTCTGTTATGCTATCATAGCAGGTAGCCAGAGCCGGCTCGAGCAAACAGAAACACAGACAGTTAAGCTATTACAATATAGTTAAGTTTATGTTGTTATTGGTTTGATTATGAAAGTTTCTGCAGATATTGGTTTGATTATGAGTGTTTGTATTAGTGGGATAATCATATACACTGAGTCACTTAGTTTTGACTAGGTTTTAATGCACCTAAAATTTGCTTATTTTTTTTTTAACATATTTTATCCCTTAAACTCGAATAAAACTTATTTTGCCAGTTTTCACTCCTCTCACTACACTTTTTCATTTGTGTGCTCATAGTTCAATTCTGAATCCTTTCAGATAAGCGTTATCGAGAATCGTACATTTACAGTGATGCCCGTGACATGCCAGCTAACAGAGCTGTCAGTCCAGCCAGAACTCTACTCTCCAATAAAACAACTGCCGGCAGTACGGGTCAAAGGTATTCTGTGGTCAGTAACACTAGCTCCAACACCACATCTGGTATTGTCAGTGATAAACTTCACATCAGCTTTGATGAAAGTGAAGAGTTTGAAGGTAAATAAACTATCATGTGCAAATAAATAAGCAATAAACAGTGTATTATTGTCCTAGAAAAATCAATACTTGTGGTGCTAACTAATAATAATAATACTGCAGAGTGATGCAATTTCTGGATAACCACTTCTTGTTTTGTGATAGAACACAACGTTTCAATGCATATGCCCGTATTGTCATCAGGTGTAAATTGACTAAAATGAGGAGAGTTGGAAGTTATATACCAGTATAAGGTAGTTAAGTAAACGAGGTCAAATGTTATAGTGCGCAGTGTGGATACCATGTGAATGAAGGATGTGGAGTGGGTGTATTGTTCTGCTGAAAATGAATAATTCTTGATATTATATAGAGTTTTGTGCTGTTTGAAACATTTGATCCACTTAGGAGGAGATTTCATTTATAAGTATTCTTATGAATTGTTGGCCTTCAGTTTCTGTGGATTTAACAAAATCTATTACTGTATGTGTGATAAAATGACATAAATGCCACAAACTCAAACAGTTTGAATTTATTATGTGTGTATTGCATGTATGTTTTTTCAAATTCAATTACTGAGGGGTGGCTGAGAGGTGGGGCTTCCTGCTGTCCTGTTGCTCTTGGTGCTAAGGGACAACTGTCACGACATTAGACTGATCTGTTTGTGATGTCCTTTCCTGTCTTAACTTTGTTTGTTACTAGTGGTGTTGATGAGGACTTCCTTCACCCATTAAACTGGCAGGCTGTCATACGAGTGAAATAACCTTATGTTCGTCCTTAAACCCAAACAAACAAACAATCTATTGTAATGTACTAGTTAGGAGAACTGTAAAACACTTCGCTCTAAAGCTGCTGTTGTATGTTTTCAGATGATCCGATGTCAGAGATAATGATAGACAGCCCTCCTCGACCTTCACTAGCAGACTACTCCCCTCGTCCAGCAATGGGAACTGCAATGTTAACTACCCCAAAACAAGGCAGGGGAAGACTAGTACCATTCTCACCCAAAACACGTAAGATTCCCCAAATTTCCTCAAGACATAGTACAATGGTCTGTATTCATAAAGTGACTTCAGTTTTTCTAAAAGCTAAGAAAAACTTAGTGAAAACATCATTTTAAATACCTCAACACTGATTCGCTTAATTTTGTATGATCCCATTTGAAAGATATTTATTTCACATTTAACTTTTTACCTGATCAAATGACAGGCTGAAATTTGCCTAATTGATTATTGACCTTAAGAAATATTTTAGAAGCTTTATGAATACAGGCCCAGGTACTTATACTTGGTAATCAAATGCCCTGGAGTAATCACAAATGCTATCAGACTGGTTTTATTTTATAAAAAGTTAGCAACTTTGTCTTATGTTCTATCCTCATAGCAGTTTCAGCTGGGTTTTTTTCTCCTCATATTGTAAATAGTGGGAGGTTGGAGGGAGCTTCATGTTTCCATGGTGCTCTCAGGGCTAAAGGGGAACAGAAAGCCGATCTGTTTGTGGTGTCTGTGTTGCGTCTTGTTGTTGTTGTCCTGTATTTGTCCGGCCCTGTCTCTGTTTGTTGCCAGTGGTGTCCAGGGTGGTTTCCTTCACCCATTGGGCTGGCACGTCGTCATATAAGTGAAATACCCTTGAGTACCCCAATCAAACAAACAAAAAACAGACATATGGTAAATTGAAGATATATGAAGATAGCTACATGTAGCATTACTGTTTTTGAATAGCTGTATGCTATGTCTCATACAGGTTTTTTAATTTGTGCATCTGTTTCACATCAATGTATTGCAAGACAAAGAAACTCACAACCTGTTGCTTAATTTACAGAGACTGGGAGATCAAAGGAGGTGCAAAGATCTCCTGTGACACGTAGTGGCAGTAATGTGAGCCAAGGCAGTAAAGGTAGCGGACATGCAGAGTTGTCTCCCATCACTAGTAATGGCAGCTACAGGTCTAGGCTTCAGCAACATCAACAAATGATTCAAGGTGCTCGTTTACAACAAATGGCCATACAACCTCAACCATTCTCAAATCAGTCACGTGGACAAACTTCACCACAGTACCCCACCAAAGGTCCACCATCGCCTTCATCTGTTTCTGCCAAATCTCAGCCATTCTGTTTGGTTCCTAAGCAACATCAAGGTACATCAGGTATACAACAAACTCCGTTATACAGTCTTCCACCCAAAGTGCCTGTTACTTCCCCAGCTGCTCAAAGCCCAGCCTTGGTCAAAGCATCAGTTCATGAATCACCACAGAGACCTCTAATTAATCAAAATGCTTCAAAGCCTCCAGCAAAGATCTTGAACCCTTTAATAAACACGGCCAGTAAACCACCACTTCCACCACAAGCTGTTCCTCAGCTGGAAAAGGCAGTAGATGATGCTAATCAGGTCACACAACCTTTATCTGGACCGTCAATGGTATCTGCTACATCAGCACAGCCTTATGCTGCTCAACAAGTCCAGGTAAAACAACCCCAACAGTTCCTCGCGCAGCAGGTCTCGCCCAATCAACCTAAACTTTCCCAACAGTATTACACCCAGCCTGAACAGATGTCTCAGTTACACCCTAAACCTTCCCCAGTTGTGTCACAATACTCTGTTCAACAACATGCAACGCCTCTTCAGCAGTTTGCTCAGGAGCAACCCATGTCCCAGCAACAGTTTGCCATTCCCTTGACCCATGCTCAGCAGAAATTTGCTCTCCCGGTGAATGCCCAACAAGTGCCACAGCAGATGTACGTGGTCCAGCCCCAACCACATCAGCAGTTCATAGTTCCTGTTGCACAACAACAATTTTCTGTGGTTCACTCAAAATCCCAGAAACAGTTTGCTATGTCTCCATCTCAGTCAGTGCTGCCACAGACTTACACCCCTCATCAGTTAACTGCCACCCCTCACCAGTTATCTGTCACACAGCCGTCGTTTCCGTTGACACCCACACCGGTTTACACTTCAGTTCCGCTGCAGTACCCTAAAGGGAGTCCTCCTGAATATCATGCTGGCCTAAAGCAGTCACATTTTCAGGATAAGAAGACGAGCCGACCTGCTGGTAGGGCTGTGAGTCGAGGGGACAGCTTGAAGAAAACAGCCGGTCCTTTGAAGCTTCACGAGAAGTCACAAAGTGATCCTGGTCACCCAGGTATAACAGTTGACCAACTTTTCCTTGAAGTGGAAAAACCATTATTATCTGAGTCGAGTAACATACCAGATGACACAATATCTGTGAACTCCAGTCTGGCAATGGCTGAAATTGACAAGGCTTACTCCCCTTTGTTTAATAACTATGATGAGGAATATTTGGTGTCAGAATCTGATGATATGGACATTAAAGATATATTGGAAACTTCACTGGTGAACAGCCAGCCACACTCTTTTCATGGTGTGTCTGAACCTAGCCCAAGTACCTCCTTCAGCTATGAGGACCTTGAGAAGGCATTAGATAAAGTTGTTGCAGCCTCTGTGGAATCTTCTGAAGCTGTAGATAAGGTAAGGAAGATGCTATTTCTTACATACTGAATTTCACAGATTTTGCCAGGCAATTGTTAAATTCAGGGCGTCTCAGCCAAGGATGGGGGAACACCTGTCTGCCTAAACCCGTGGCTGTAAATGTCAATGTTTTGAAATTGTATGATTGTATGAATTAAAGGAGATGGACAGGTATTAACGGCTAAAACATATATTTAAAAAAACATAAACCAGTTTTTATATGCAACAGAAATGACATAGTCATGTTTGAGGTCATGTTTGAGGTAATTAAAAATTGTTTTCGGCTAAGGGAAAAAAGTGTCCTTGCAGTGCTTATCCCTCCATTAATGGGAATCTAATTACATAGTATTCAAAGTGTCCATTAAGCTTATATATTGAAATACAGTTCAGTTATAAAATTGTGACCAGTACTGTAGGTTTACTGGTTTTTTAGCCCACAGTCATTCTGACTGTGGGCTATTCCATCACTCTCCGTGGTCCGTCTGTCCCATAACAATTCTTGTTATCACTATATCTCAGCAACTGCTGCTCCAATCATA